>CM065591.1:364554671-364670064 GCA_033119425.1 Bufotes viridis | reverse complement strand
ATATTTCAATATAATCCCTAATAAAACCATGTTCTGGAACATTTAAAAAAAAAAAAAAAAACATGATTTTTTTTGTGAGATTTGTTATGTCAGAAGGTGATTGCCGCTAACAACTAAAATATATGTCCAATTTTCAATTGATTTACTTTGTTTCTGCTGTATTTAGTTTTACATAGTCATTGCAGCGATCATGCCAATCAAGACTCCCTAAGGAAATCATCTTACTTAAATCTCTGAACAGGTGGTGCAATTAATTATTTTGGTAACGTAATGTGCACAGCTAATGCTGGTCTCTTGCACTCAGATTCCTCAGCTGCAAGAAGCAAAGCAAGTGTAATTATTTTATGTATAAGGTATTAATCTGTAATAACCAAGCTCTAGTGGGCAAATATACAAAATATATATATATATATATATATATATATATATATATATATATATATATATATATATATATATATATATCAAACCAAAGAAATAGCAGCACACTGCTGAATGAACTAAGAATGGGTGAACTGGTGAATGTGTGAACAGGGTCAAATACATGACTACCATACCTACTATATCATGGGGTAGAAGCTCTTATCGGATATAATTGCTCAAAAATATGTTGGGCCCCAGGGGCGTAGCTATAGGCTCATGGTCCCTGGTGCAAGAGTTCAATTTCTCCCGTCTCCATGTCACAGTTCTCCCCCCTCCATGTGACATTTCTTCCCTCTCCATGTCACATTTCTCCCCCCTCCATGTCACATTTCTCCCCCTCCATGTCACATTTCTCCCCCCTCCATGTCACAGTTCTCCCTCCTCCATGTCACATTTCTTCCCCTCCATGTCACATTTCTCCCCTTCATGTCACATTTCTCCCCCTTCATGTCACATTTCTCCCCCTCCATGTCACATTTCTCCCCCCTTCATGTCACATTTCTCCCCCCTCCATGTCACATTTCTCCCCCCTCATGTCACATTTCCCCCCCTCATGTCACATTTCTTCCCCCTCCATATCACATTTCTCCCCCCTTCATGTCACATTTCTCCCCCCTCCATGACACATTTCTCCCCCTCCATGACACATTTCTCCCCCTCATGTCACATTTCTTCCCCCTCCATGTCACATTTCTCCCCCTCCATGTCACATTTCTCCCCCTCCATGTCACATTTCTCCCCCTCCATGTCACATTTCTCCCCTCCATGTCACATTTCTCCCCCTTCATGTCACATTTCTCCCCTCTCCATGTCACATTTCTCCCCCTCCATGTCACATTTCTCCCCTCCATGTCACATTTCTCCCCTCTCCATGTCACATTTCTCCCCCTCCATGTCACATTTCTCCCCTCCATGTCACATTTCTCCCCCTCCATGTCACATTTCTCCCCCTCCATGTCACAGTTCTCCCCCTCCATGTCACAGTTCTCCCCCTCCATGTCACATTTCTTCCCTCTCCATGTCACATTTCTCCCCCTTCATGTCACATTTCTCCCCCTCTTCATGTCACATTTCTCCCCCTCCATGTCACATTTCTCCCCTCCATGTCACAGTTCTCCCTCCTCCATGTCACATTTCTTCCCCTCCATGTCACATTTCTCCCCCTTCATGTCACATTTCTCCCCCTTCATGTCACATTTCTCCCCCTCCATGTCACATTTCTCCCCCTCATGTCACATTTCTCCCCTCATGTCACATTTCTTCCCCTCCATGTCACATTTCTCCCCCTTCATGTCACATTTCTCCCCCTCCATGTCACATTTCTCCCCCTCCATGTCACATTTCTCCCCTCATGTCACATTTCTCCCCCTCCATGTCACATTTCTCCCCCTCCATGTCACATTTCTCCCCCTCATGTCACATTTCTCCCCCTCCATGTCACATTTCTCCCCCTTCATGTCACATTTCTTCCCCCTCTTCATATCACATTTCTCCCCTCTTCATGTCACATTTCTCCCCTCCATGTCACATTTCTACCCCTCCATGTCACATTTCTCCCCCTCCATGTGACATTTCTCCCCTCCATGTCACATTTCTCCCCTCCATGTGACATTTCTTCCCCTCCATGTCACATTCCTCCCCCTTCATGTCACATTTCTCCCCTCTTCATGTCACATTTCTCCCCCTCGATGTCACATTTCTCCCCCTCCATGTCACATTTCTCCCCCTCCATGTAACATTTCTCCCCCTCCATGTCACAGTTCTCCCCCTCCATGTCACAGTCCTCCCCTCCATGTCACAGTTCTCCCCCTCCATGTCACAGTTCTCCCCCTCCATGTGACATTTCTTCCCCTCCATGTCACATTTCTCCCTCTTCATGTCACATTTCTCCCCCTCTTCATGTCACATTTCTCCCCCTCCATGTCACATTTCTCTCCCTCCATGTCACAGTTCTCCCTCTATTAATATTATGTAAAAACATTATGCTCACCTGGTCCTGGTCCAGTCGGTAGCAGCTCCTCTTCTCCTCTGTGTGGCACTGGTTGACTCCTGGTATCTTCTCTCTGGCCTCCCGACAAGTTGTTTGAGGTCTTGAGGACCTTTCACACTCAGCCAATCAGTGGCCACAGTTATGTCATGTGTCAGGCCAGTGATTGGCTCAGCAGGAAATCGCTGGCCTGACATGTGACACAGCTGCAGCCACTGATTGGCTGAGTGAAAAAGGTCCTCAAGACCTTAAATAACTTGTCAGGAGTTATAGGGCTTTAGACTGTCTCTCCTGGAGGGGGCCCCATGGGCCCCCCTGACTTAGGGGCCCGGTCGCAATTGCGACCGCTGCGACCCCTATAGCTACGCCACTGTTGGGCCCGTCTACCAAGCGGCAAGGTGGCTTCTAATCAGACGGGGACCTATGCTAACACAGAGTGTCCAGCTCCACTATGATGTTGTGATAGTACTGATTAAAAGCACCACGTAGGTGGTCGGGTAAGTAGGAGTGCTAAGTTCCATAGAGGATGCCTATTCCTCATCTATATATACATACCCAAAAAATTGAAGCAGCACCTCCTAGAGGTAATTTTTTAATGCAGGTACAAGCTACACGGACAACTATACAGCAAACCCAAGAAATAGCAGCACACTGCTGAATGCACTAAGAATGTGTGAACAGGTGAATGTGTGAACAGGGTCAAATACATTACTACCATACTTACTATAACATGGGCCACCTTGCCGCTTGGTAGACGGGCCCAACATATTTTTTATCAGTTATATGCGCTAAGAGCTTCTACCCCATGTTATAATAAGTATGGTGGCTTGAGAAAGGTCCTAGGTTTGGGACTGAAACGTTGCAACACCTATGGGTGAATAAACGTCCACTATCATTCACCATATTTTTGGAGTGCTGTCTCGATTTTTTGGACTATATATATATATATATATATATATATATATATAAACATGAAAAGTAGGGCAGCACTACTTAGTCAGCAGTAAAGCGGGTGCCAGCGGTAACCCCTCGATTCAGGGTAGTAGACAAATCACGAAAGTCCACGGCACTCCTTAAAAGTGAAAAATGTGCTTTTATTCACACATGTAGTACAGCAATGTTTCGGTTCTCAGAACCTTTTTTAAGCCAAGTGAATTACAAAGTGCATCAGTGCTTAGTTTATAAAAAACTGTGAACGCCCTTCAATAAACCACTCATCAGTGTGAGCTAATACATAAGTGCAATGTGCATAGTCAATAGCAACTACATCGGTAGCCATATCTATAATATTAATCTTAGTGTCAATATATTATAATAGTGCCCTTGTTATATAAAGTACATAGTGCTTAAAAACAACTCAGCCCTATACATTTAAGAATACCTTGCTGGGACATTGTGGCTGTACTTCACATGATCCATAGCAATAATCCGATCTCTACTAGAACTCCACGCTTTGTTCTGCGCGTCTCTTAATTTGCAATGTGCATGCGTCAATTTCTCTCCCTCCTCCCCTTTCAGGTGTGATGAATGCGTGTCGCTCACGGCGAAAACGGGAACTATCGCAATGTGGAACGCACGCGTAATGTTTATCCACACAATGCGCTCGTGCATATATGCGGACAAAAAAAGCGCAATGATGTTAAGCATCCATTCGCATAATTGCCCTCAAACAAGATAGTGTGAGTGAAGTGTGCGCCGCTCGGAATGATGATGTCTGAATTTTGCGCATGTGCATTATGCGAATAAATTATAATGGCCTGTTTCATTGCAGGTTTTCCTAAGGCCTGTGTTGCTGTTACGAGACCGCTCTCCTCTTTGCGGATGCCATGGTCCTCCTGAATAAGTAAATGATGCCTGTAGCACTGCTGGGGGAAATCAATACTGATTTGGGATGATTGTAACTCTCCTCTTTGTGGGTGCCATGGATCTGAATCTGTGAATGAGTCCTGTGGCATTGCTGGTTGAAATCAATACTGTCTTTGTGGTTCCCGTGGGCCTGAATGTTGGAATAAGGCCTGTGGCCCTGCAGGCAGACATGATTCCTACTTGGCTGTGATGACAACTTCAACTCCCATGTATGGTTGCCATTGGCCTGAGTCTGTGAGTGAGGCCAGTGACACTGCTGGCAGACATGAATCCTTCTTGGCTGTGATGTGAACTTCAACTCACATGTATGGTTGCCATGGCCCTGAGTCTGTGAATGAGGCCTGTGTAACTGCAGGCAGACATGAATCCTTTTTGGCTGTGATGAGAACTTAAACTCCCATAGCATTCCCACCTGACACCACCCCAACCTCCTATTCCACCTCCTCCTCCAAGTTGCCAATTGATATTGGTTAATTTTTATTTATTTTATTTTAAGTCATTTCCCTATCCAGATTTGTTTGCAGGGGATTTACCTACATTTTGCTGCCTTTTGCAGCCCTCTAGCCCTTTACTGGGCTATTTTACAGCCTTTTTAGTGCCAAAAAGTTCGGGTCCCCATTGACTTCAATAGGGTTCGTTTTCGGGGTAAAATTCGGGTCGAGTTCGGATCCCAAACCCGAACATTTTCGTGAAGTTCGGCCGAACTTCTCGAACCCAAACATCCAGGTGTTCGCTCAACTCTACTGATCATCTAGTGGTGAAATGGCAGACTGTTCTGTGGCTGAAAGCCACTATACTTTTTCAAAAAGCACTTGGAGAGTAATCGTCTGTCTGGCTACTGTCTTCCAGGTCGATCAGCTGTAACACAACATAGCAATGCCTCACTTTACACATATGATAAGAGGGAGGGGGATTACTAGTGACGTTCTGCCCTTCTTTTGTTGGGGACAAGAGGGTGTCCATGAAGGAGGAGGTGGATAAAAGCCTGATGAGAGAACCAGACATACATAAACGTGAAGGTGTCAGTAGGACCTGACCTTGTTCCTGCGGTGCTGCCTTGCCACTGCCATGAAAAACATTTACCCAGTGGGGCATGAAAGACATGCCTGGATCAGCTGCTCAACCTTGGCGTGCACCTTGCCGCACAGCAAGAATTGCAAGGAGTGGTCCACGTTCTCTGCTACATAACAGTAGAAGGGAGAGATGTCTTTTTTCAAGAAATAATACTGGCTAGGTATCTTGCAGTAAGGTTGAACATACAACATCAACTCCATAAAGGCAGCAGAATTCTCTAAGTGATACAGCAGCGACTGCACCACCAGCATCTTGACCAAGTGACAGTTAAGCTTGTGCAACAGCAGATTGCTAGGCATGTAGAGGTGTTTCCTGGCCACACATTCTGTTATTGATACCCAGCAATGGAGTGGAGTAGGATTAGGATTCTGATTAGGATTCTGAGCAGGAGAAGCTATAATTGATAATGATGACACGTACACTGTACTGGACATGCATGCAGCCTGGCTTCTGCAAAGGAGACCGGGAGAACAAGCAAACTCTTTTTGCAATAGCTGATGGTAATTTCTATTTTCCCACAGTAACTGTTAATGTCACATCACGTGTTGCAGCAGAGCCATGGTGCCTATGTTTGTGTTTGCATGGCCAGTGCTTATTTTCAACCTGCAGATCTTGCACAAGGCAATGCTTTTGTCATCCACTGTGGAAAAAACTGCCAGGCACAGAGAAACTTGCACCCTTCGCATAGGGTAAACCCCTACCCCCACCACCATGACTACAAGTGCCATCATTACCACCAGCACCACCAACACAGCTATGCATAGGCCCCTTCACATCCACCTGAGCATTCTGTTTATGGCAGTCAAAATGCTGACTGCTCTCACACAAGTTATAAACAGAGAGACTGTCTTGAGTAGCACATGAGTTATTTTGCCTCTTCTTAGGAAAACTAAAGCACTCCACTAGAAGAGGTCAGTGAAGACAGACAGGGTGGATCTGATGGCTTCTCAGGGGTTGCAAGGAGGATGAGTAGGGGTAATGCTGTGACCTCTGGCTCCAAGGCACATTGTCAAACTCAGAAGTGACAAACCACATCATCCTGCTATGGAGGAGGAGTGAGCCATTCAGTCTCATCTACTTTGTCGTCAATAATAACGTGACTCCTATCGGACGCCTATAGGAGAACTGTGGAATACTACTAATACTACTAATGCTGGCTGTATGGCTGGTGGTGCTACTGATGCTACTACCCACATTCTGACTCTCGGATGATAAGGCCTGGGTCTTTCATTTTCTACTCCTCTCTTTTCCACTCTTTTATGAGGCCTATAAATGAAAAGTCACGAGTTTGGTACACAGATTATTTAACTTTAATAGAATTTTTTTTTATTTTTCCTGTAATTTAGACACACTGCATATTGATATTGACAATTTATTTTGGTAATAATACATGTTTTTTGCAGTAAAATGGGTTTGAACTATCCAGTTTTATGCAGTGATATGTTCACTAACACGAGTATAAGAATTTATACTGAAGCGCTTTACAGACATCACCACTTGTTGACAGTATAGCTCACAATCTAGACTCCTTATCGATTTGTCTTTGGAATGTTGAAGGAAACCAGAGTACCCAGAGAAAATCCACACAAACATGGGAAAACCAGACAGACTCCTTGCAGATGTTGTCCTTGGTTGGATTTGAACTTGCAGTAGAATTCCAGCACCAGAACTAATTTTTACAGTGAAATGTTTTCGAACTTCACTGATGAGGTAATGCAATAACTAAAATGGAATGACAATGCAATATTTGTGGTAAAATGTCTTTGGACTATGCTTTCACTAACACAGGTATAACAATTTATATTTTGCATAAAAATGTCTGAACTACATGGTCTGATGCAATAATGCATTTACTGACATATAACAATGCAATGTTTGCTGTTTGCAAATGTCTTTGAACTATGCATTCATTTGCATGGTTATACAGATGCAATTTTTGCACTGAAATGACTTGAATGGTCTGAAGTATTAATAGAACACTTGCAGCATTATCTTGCAGCAATATGCAATGTGTTTAATAACAAGGATATAAAAATGTATTATTGCAGTATTGCTTTTGCTGAAGACAGAATGGCGATTCTTCTGTCTAAGGCCTCTTTCACACTAGCGTTTTAGCTTTCCGTCCTAGAGATCCGTCCTCGGGTCTCTAGGACGGAAAGCTACTGATCAGGATTATCCTCATGCATCCTGAATGGAGAGAAATCCATTCAGGATGCATCAGGATGTTTTCAGTTCAGTATGTGAACGTTTTTTGGACGTTGACAAAAGCGCAGCATGCTGCGGATTTGTCTCCGCCCAAAAATCTGGAAGACATGTCGTACGCTGATCCGGAATTAATGCCCATTGAAGTGCATTAATCCGGATCCAGCCTTAAGCTAAACGCCGCTTCAGCGCATCGCCGATCCGACGCTTAGATTTTTGTCAATGGTTACTATGGCAGCCAGGACGCTAAAGTCCTGGTTGCCATAGTAGCAGGAGGGAGCGGGAGCGATGCTTACATTCAGGCGCTCCCGGGACGCTCCAGGATGACTTCAGGGCGCCCCAGTGCATAGATCACGTGATCGCATGGATCACGTGATCCATGCGCGCGGGGCACACTGACGTCATTCAGGAGCGCCCCGGGAGCCGCACGGAATGTAAGTATGCCGCTCCCCCGCTCCCCCTGCTACTATGGCAACCAGGACGCTAGTAGCGTCCTGGCTGCAATAGTAACACTGAAAGCATTTTGAAGACTGATCAGTCTTCAAATGCTTTCAGTTCACTTGCGTTGTGCCAGATCCGGCGTGCATTCCGGCGACGGAAGTGCACGCCGGATCTTCACAACGCAAGTGTGAAAGAGGCCTTAGTATAAGAAACATCTGCGTACTGCACTCTCATTGGCTGATCCAGGCTTTCTGTTTTCCATTTAGTCAGTGAGGGCAAGCTGAAGGCAGAATGGTGATTCTTCTGTCTAAGCATAAAGATCTGCCTTCCTACTGGCCTCTGATTGGTTGATCCAGGCTCTCTTTCAGCCTCTGATTCCTCCCGAAACTTCCACTCAGTGTCATGTGATCCTCCAATTTCCTCCTCCTTCATGATTTTCTCCTGCAATATTCATAGTAAGATGGAGCTGGGCACCATTTTTACATGATTAGTCCAAAGCACCTTGCCAAAATTTCTGACTGATTTGTGGGTGAATTTTCTCTCATTTTCTTTGCAGAATAAGCAATGTTAAAACGTTTATATGTCAAATAGGTCACTGTTATGCTGGAAACTTAATCTGTAAGACTTGTTTCCATCTCATACATTTATGGCATATCCTTAAATATAATGTACCTCATCATTGTCTCACCAGGCAATGCAGCTCTTCCAGCCTAGACTAAATGGAGAGCCCCCCACGCATTTCTGTAGCTTGATGAAATCTGAGGAAGATGCATTGCCACTAGTGTTGAGCAAGCATGCTCGGTCGAACACCAGTTTGGCTCGAGCATCGCTATACTCGGCACATTGCGGACTTCGACCGAACTCAAGGCACTTAACTACGCAGTAAGTATTCCTATACAGTAGAAGTCTAATGTATTTATTTTTTTAAGTGACTGGCTATGCAGCTATGTAGTATAGTGGTTAAAGTTCTGGGCTGTGATGCAGAAACTGTGTGTTCAAACCAGCCACAAACTTTTTTTCAGAAATAGAGGCTAAACTTAATATATATATATATATATATATATATATATATATATATATATATATATATATATGTATATATATAGCTAAAACATCAGTAGTATTTTCCCACTTATTATGCATTCATATATAGTATGATTGTATGATTATATATATATATATATATATATATATATATATATATTTGTTTTTTCGTAATTATCATACTTCTGATATATATGAATGCATAATATGCGGGAAACTACAACTGATGTTTTAGCCATAAAATATTTAGATATATACTTAACCTCTATTTCTGAAAAAGTTTGTGACAGGATTTGAACTCACAGCTTCTGCATCACAGCCCAGAATGGTAAGCACTACACTATATAGCTGCATAGCCAGTCATTTTAAAAATAAAAGAGACTTCCACTGTATAGGAATACTTACTAGTAGTAAGTCTCATTTTTTTTCTTTTTTTGTTAAGGAACTGGCTATGCAGCTATTATAGCTGAGTGATTAAGTGTCTTGCCTCTAGGGCAGAAGGGCATGAGTTCGAATCCCAGAAGAAACTTTTCTGAAATACAGGCTAAATTAGATTTAAATACACTGGGTGTCCACAAGCACTGAATCCAGATATGAACATAGCTATATATGGAGTCAGATCAGGGACTTCTAAGCTGCGGACTCACACTGAGGGATTCCCCCACTGTACAGTGATCTTCTGCATAGAAATAGAGGCTAAATTAGATTTAAATACACTGGGTTTTCCCCAAGCACTGACTCCACATATAGACAGCTATAAATGGAGTCGGAGCAGGGACTACTAAGCCAAACTAGAGTCCCAACAACATCCCCTCTTCAGAGCAGGGGGTGCCTGGTTTAATGCTCGGGTTCTCCCATTGACTTCCATTGTGCTCGGGTGCTCGGTAGAGCACACGAGCACTTTGGTGCTCGATCAATACTAATTGCCACCTCTATTCAGGCTGTAGCTCGAAATGGCAGCTGTTGGCCTCCTTACCTGAATGGGAAGTAATGAACACCCATTCTCCTAAAATGAGGGGGTTCCAGAGGTGGGACCCCTTCCTATCAACATTTATGACATTTCCTTTCAAAGGATGTACTGTATATACTTTGCTTTCCACACTCTATCACTTGCAATGGAAATGTCTGTTGCTACTTACTGTTCTGAACAATAAAAAAACATTGCCAGCAGTCGAATTAGTAGGTACCTTGTAATTTAGAAATCCCATACTGCAAGGTAGTAGAAAGAAAGAAGAAAAGCAAAACATTTTAAAGGGTACAATTTAACAGTAGAGAACTTTTGAGCCTGAAAATAAGGGGGCTGCATACAGTGCAGTGCATTTTGTAATTTTATGACTGTAACAAACGAGAATAAACTTTCCTTCTGGCTCCCCTATATTATTATCAACATACCGTACAAAGTTAATTACTGCAATAATCTGGACTCTTACTTGCATTTTTGAGGTAGAGATAGTTATAAAGGAAAGACTGATACATGTACAGTTATAGCTTTCAGGATGCAGTGGCACACATTTTTTTTTTAAAGGAGTTATCAGATAATTTATATTGATGACCTATCGTCTGGCTACGTCAGATGGCCTAGTTGTAGCTCAGCCTCATTGAAATACCAATGGGATAATTATGAATCAAAGAAAGTCACCAGTATAAAGCAATAGTCCCTCACTGCGAGTCTCTTTGTGTGTAGGGATCAGTTCACATTCAATAGGAAATTCAACGATAAGACCGCGCTTTCTGGCTCCTCAAATTATGTTTCACCCTCCACACGTCTATATGAGTTTTCCAGATATTCTCTCGGGAAATCCTGTTCAGTGTCAGAAATAAATATATCGTAGTGAAGCTCCACCAGCCACAACCTCCACCTGCTCCCACCAATATACTCACAGGATGTAGTTTTGAGACAGGCTTTTCTTATATATGTATGAAGACCTCTGCGTACTTTTCCAATCCACTCTTATGCCACACGGTGCTGCAAGGACAGAAATCACTCCAATGGTGCAGAACCACTTCAGCGTCTAGAGTTTTTAATAAATTATACTCACATACAACCGATTAAAAGCACATCGTAATAAGTATTTTCTCAGACTCTACCTGGCTCCCCTATATTATTATCAACATACCATACAAAGTTAATTACTGCAATAATCTGGACTCTTACTTGCATTTTTGAGGTAGAGATAGTTATAAAGGAAAGACTGATACATGTACAGTTATAGCTTTCAGAATGCAGTGGCACACATTATCAGATAATTTATATTGATGACCTATCATCTGGCTACGTCAGATGGCCTAGTTGTAGCTCAGCCCCATTGAAATACCAATGGGATAATTATGACTTATCCATCTTTACCTGGATAATCCCTTTAAATAAAAGTGTTTACTGTGAAGTGCAAATGAGAACACAATGCTACATACATTTGGTATCACTGTATTGGTACTCAATCGAAAATTAAAGTTATTTAAAAGGAGTTTGTCAGCAGTTTTGACCATGCTTTTGTTCAGTTTTAATAAGGCCGGGTTCTTATTACCATTAGCAATTGTGTTATAGTGTTCTTTTATAACAGAATTTTAGGACTGAATGCGAACCGGAACCCTTTAAGAGGCATTCTGTTTTGCTCCATCCTAATACATGTCTATGGGCACAAATAATGGTACTGTTTTGTTCCTTTATACTTTACGGAGAAAAAGTTCTGTCAAAAGGACTTTTCGTCAAGGGTTCCGTTTTGCATTCTGTCCTAAAATTTTGTTACATTCCAATATAACGGAACACTATAATGGAATTTCAGTAATGCGAACCTGCCCTAAAAGAAAAATTGTGAATTGTGAATATGAACTTTTATTCTCCCAGGCATTACTTGTGCAAGTGACCTGGAGTTTGTGTTTCATGAAGAAGTGCTTTACACTCTAATAAACAGCTCACTTCTGATTTGTGTCATAGCTGTAGCAACCAACCAGGATACCATATTCCGAGCAGAGGTAAGGGGATTGAAGAGGCCATAACTAGAGGTAAGCAAATTGAAGTTGACAAAGTGGAATTAGATCCGAATTTCAGGAAAAATTTGATTTGTCGCAAAGTCGAATTTCCTCATGCTTCGTGGAAATGAATCAGATTTTTCCCAAAATGGCTGTTGCACATGTTAGAAAAGAAGTAAGAACCTCGGGAACAAAGGATCACCCATAATGCTGTGCATCCAGGCAATCAGTATATAGCCAGCCCCTGTGATGTCACAGCCCTATGAAAAGCATTATCCTCTCTGGTTTCCTAAATTTTCAAGTGAACTTAGTGCAGGAAGAGAAGCTTACAGGCAGTGCAGGAACAGTGAATAGGAAAAACTTTATTCACAAAATATTACTATAGAGCAGTTCAGGGACAGCTAAGTGATAGTGTAGGGATATAATAGGGAGGCATTATCCTATTCTATCCTAACTATTTTATTAAACCTTGCTGCACTAATTGGGGTTAAAAAGTGTTCTAATACCAATGATTTTAGGTTTTTTGCATTATTTTATACATAAGTAATTCCATTATTCCTTGAATCTGTTATTGGGGTGAAATTGCGGTCTGATACTACAGATTTTGGAGGGTGTTCAAGTTCTTTTTTTTACATAAGTAAACCAGTTAATCCTTAATTGTGTAATTGTGGTGAAATTGAGGCCCGATACTAAAAATGTTGGGGTGTTTGTGTTTTTTTATATATAAGTATATCCATTCATCCTTGATTCTGGGGTGAAATTGCGGTCTTATACTACAGATTTTGGGGTGTTCACATTCTGTTATACATAAGTCAATCTGTGAATCCTTAATTGTGTAATTCGGGTGAAATTGTGGCCTGATACTACAGATTTTAAAAAACATCTATTTCCTAGCTGCAGAGAGCCTTTATAGTGGTGTAGAGCAGTGTTCCTTTCAGTAACATGCATAGGGAGTCTGCTGTAGTAATTAAATAATACTGTGAGTCAGTATGACATACAGATGACAGGCGTCGCTATTAGAATCACTGCACACTTCACTTATTTGGGCAGTCACGGTGCCAAAACTGACCAAATAACTCAAGTATGAACTCAGCCTTACAGGTCAATGTTAGCACCAAGAAGAAGCGCACTTTTTTTACACTGTCATCAGCTGATTATGTGTTGATGTCACTGATTATTTTGCTCTTCCTCTGATCCATCAGAACAATAACCCACAAAAAACGGATAATGCCTGTTGAGAATTCACTGTCACTTGGTCAGCATTTGGTCAGTAATCCATCAATATTGGTAATGCCAAAAAAATAGGAGTGGATCCAAAACAGAGATGACACGAGAATGGAATATTTGCATGTCTTCTGTGCTTTGTACCCTCTACTGCTTTGGCTACCAAATTAAAAGCCAATTCTGATGGCACCATACAGGCCCTACAGCTGCTACACAGACAGGACCCGTTGTGAGTCTCATTTATCCTTCCTTCTGATAGATCAGAAAAAGGGTCAAATAAATGATCATGTCAGCCAGGCTGAAAGGCAAAATAGTGGCTCAGTCATGAAGTGGGGAGAGTGTCAATAGCATGATAAATCCACTGAGTTGCGCTATGACAGAAGCAGCATGAGGAGACCACAGAGTTGCCCAATGACAGTGTGGAGGTGGCAGCATGAGAGAGCCTGGAGGTGTCAGCAGCATGAGGAGACCACAGAGTGGCAAGGTGACATAGTGTAGAGATGGCAGCAGCATCAGGAGACCACAAAGTTACCCAGTGAGAGAGTGGGGAGGTGGGTCGCAATAGCAGCACCCGTTGACGATGGTGGGTGTAAGAAGGAGCACTTGGTATCAGATGCGTGGCATCAGGCTGGTGGCTGCATAAGAATAGTAGTTGAGGCATGTAGCCAAAAGAAACCGGTCTCTTTTGTCAAAGTGTTGGTGTGGCACCGTGGATGATCTAGTCTGATGCATAAGGTATTGGTGGGTGGACATCCTGGCTGATCCACGCCTGATTCATGTTGACAAAGGTCAGTCTCTCCCCATTTTGGGTAGACAGGCGAGTTCTTCTTGGGGTAACTATGACCCCCGCAGCACTAAACACCCGCTCTGATGCCACACTACTAGCTGGGCAGGACAGCTTTTCCAGGGCAAACTGTGCCAGTTGCAGCCACAAATACAGTTTTGCAGCCCAGCGGATCTTCAATGTAGGGTGGCAGGGTGCTGTCCAAGTATGTCTAGCTGCTGGTGATTAGTTTCTTCCCTATCTTCCCTATGGAGGTGAAGAAAGATGCTCATCAGCAACTGTAGACTCAGGCTGCTGCTGATTCAGCTGCCATGGCAGTGGAACGTGAGCACAGAGGGCCCCCCCGGTCAGACTTTCGAGAGGATAGACGATGGCGTAGATAGGCAGCGGCCAACTGACTACATGGGATGTCTCTATAGTTGTTCAGTTTGTCCTCCCTCTCAGCGGGTGTAAAAAAGGCCCTCATTTTGGACTGGTAGCAACGGTCCAACAAGGTGGAGAGCCAGAAGTCAATGCTCTGCCGAATGGTGACAAGCAAGAAATTGAGCATGCATCGGGCCATTTGTGCAAGTGACTTGGAGGGACTCCCTGCCTCCATCTCCACTGCATACTGTCACGGTGTGTCTGGGTCATCTGCCTCCTCTTCCTCATCGCCATGTAGGTCCTCTGGCTATCCTGGTCCTCATCTCCTGTCACCTGTGTGGAAAAATCACCCATTTCGCTACACATTGCTTGTGCTACAATGTTCTCATCCTCCAGTTCAGCCCCCACAGGGCTCATGTGGCTGTAAGATGTAGGCGCTATGTTTCTTATCCCCTGACCAGCCAGATTTACCAGCATCTATTTCAGGAAATGAAGCAGTGGAATGACATTGTTCATCCCGTAGTCCTGGAGACTGACAAAAATTGTGGCCTCCTCAAAGGGCCTGAGCAAAAGGCAGGTGTCACGCATGAGCTGCCACTGGCTGACATCAAAGTTACACAGGGGAGTACTTCTGTCCGCTTGGATCATCAAAACATAGTTTATGGCCTTTCTCTGTTCGTATTGTCGGCCCAACATATCGAGGGTAGAATTCCAATGGGTGGAACTGTCGCATATCAGCCTATGTTGGAGGATGCTGTTCTGTCACTGTACTCAAGGAGGGTGTTATTTACGTTGTAGAAGTGGCTGAAGTGCATGCAAAGTTTCCCGGCCATTTTTAGGATGTCTTGCAGATAAGTAGAAAACTTCAGGAACCACTTGACAACCAGATTGAACACGTGTGCCCTGCATGGCGCATGGCTCAGCCCTCGACGCAGCACCAACACTATGTTCTTCACGTTGTAGTTCACCATGGTTTCGATTTTCAGTTGTCGCGGAGAAAGCCAGGATTCAATTTCTTGATAAAGGACTCGGAGCAGTTTCTTCCCTGTGTGACTCAGTTCGCCCAGGCAAACGAGGTCTAGAACATCATGACAACACCGTGCCCTGCAGATGTGGTATGCTAGAGGGGCACTGGTAATTGTCCCTGCAGTGGAGGCTGAGGACACGGTGGAGGATGATGAGGCAGAGGCGGATATTGTCGCAGAACCAACGACGTGAGAACGTAGAGGTGGAAGCGGCATCAACTGGCCAAGTTGCTGGTGTGGCTGTGCAGGAACCACATTCAACCAGTGGGCCGTAAAGGACATGTATTGACTCCATTATTAGGGGAATAGATAGGGAGATCTGTCACAAAGATTGTGATCGCCCAACAGTGTGCTGTCTTACCATCATGGTCCATATCGGAACCAATGACAAAGTTAGAGGTAGGTGGAGAGACCTTAAAAATGATTTCAGGGATTTAGATCAAAAGCTTACGGCAAGGACCTCAAAAAGTAGTATTTTCTGAAATACTACCTGTACCACGAGCCACACAAGAAAGGCAGCGGGAGATTAGGGAGGTTAACAAGTCGCTCAAGAACTAGTGTAAGAAGGAGGGATTCGGGTTCCTGGAGAACTAGGCCGACTTCTCTGTCGGCTACAGGCTCTATCGTAGGGACTGGCTGCACCTCAATGGGAAAGGGCAGCGGTGTTGGGGAAAAGATGGCTAGAAGGTTGGAGGAGTGTTTAAACTAGGGATAGGGGGGGTAATCACATTATAGGAGGGGAAGATAGTGCAGATAGAGAACAGGGGCGAGTTAGTATGACTGGGGAGGAATGGAAGTGGGGACTAGAACAGTTCAGAGTGAAAGGGGTAGGGTAAAAAATATACATAAACCTCTCTAATGTATGCATACTAATGCCAGAAGCCTGAATAACAACTGGTGAACTGGAATTAGTGATGTGTGAGGAGGACTATGACATAGTGGGAATAACTGAGACATGGCTGGATTATAGCTTTGACTGAGTTAATATTAAGAATTACAATCTGTTTAGAAAGGATTGTCAAAACTGGAGAGGGGGAGGGGTCTGCCTTTATTGAAGTCCTGTCTAAAGCCCACAATTCGAAAAAATATAAGTGAGGGACATGAACATGTGGAGTCACTGTGGGTAGAAATACATGGAGGCAAAAACAATAATAAATTACTCATAGGAGTTTATTATAAACCACCTAATATGGTCATTCATAGAAAATTTCCAGCTCACCCCACATGTAGATTCCAGCGTGCGCGGTGATTCAGAGAAGCTTCTGAGTGGTAACTTCAGGTGCATAGAAAGGATATCCGGCACTGCTTGGATATTTATTACAATATCTTCCTTTTATTTATATGGCAACAAGAAATGTACAAAAACACTGTACAGCGGTAAAATTGAATTCAATTTTACCGCTGTGCAGTGTGTTTGTACATTTCTTGTTGCCACGTAAATAAAAGGAAGATATTGCACTAAATATCCAAGCAGTGCCGGATATCCTTTCTATGCACCTGAAACCACCTAATATACCAGAGTCCACAGAGAATCTATTGCTAAACGAGATAAACGAGGCGGCAAATCATAATGAAGCCGTTATTATGGGGGACTTCAACTACCCAGATATAGACTGGGAAACTGAAAGCTGTACATCCCATAAAGGAAACAGGTTCTTGGCAATAGCCAAAGACAATTACCTTTCCCAACAGGTTCAGGACCCAACTAGAGGGACGGCCATACTGGACTTAGTATTAACCAATAGACCTGATAGAACAACAGATGTGCAGGTTGAGGGACACCTAGGAAATAGTGACCATAAAGTAATAACCTTCCAATTATCCTTCAAACGAGAGTTTCTAAAGGGAGGAACAAAAATACCAAACTTCAAAAAAGCTGAATTTAGCCAACTAAGCGAGGCCATAGGCCTAAGTAACTGGGACAATGTCCTTAAAAATAAAAATACAACCACAAAATGTAAAAGCATTGCAACATCTAATTGTGAGAGGTACATACCTTATAGGAATAAAAGGCTAAGAAACAATAAGAAACCAATGTGGATAAATAGAGCCATAGAGAAAGCAATAAATTACAAAAAGAAAGCATATAAAATCACTAAAACAGGAGGAGAGCCAGGAAGCACTGATAAACTATAAGGAAAAAAATAGAATATGTAAAAACCTAAAAAACTGCCAAACTAGAGACCGAGAGATGAATTGCCAAAGAGAGTAAAACTAACCCTAAAATGTTCCTCAATTATATAAATGGTAAAAATTATAAATCTGAAGGAGTCAGCCCTCTACACAGCAATGGGGGGGTGTTGCAAAGAGCGACGAGGATAAAGCAAAACTATTAAATATTTTTTTCTCCACTATAATCACTTAGGAAAATAAACTGTCAGATGAAATGCAGAATGTAAAAAGTAAATTCCCCTTTAAAAGTGCCCTGTCTGACCCAGGAAGAAGTACAACAGCGACATAAAAATATTAAAATAGACAAATCGCCAGGACCGGATGGCATACACCCCCGTATCCTAAGGGAATTAAGTGATGTCATAGCCAGGCCTTTATTTCTGATATTTATGGACTCTATACTGACAGGGAATGTTCCACAGGATTGGCGCATAGCAAATGTGGTGCCAATATTCAAAATGGGTCCAAAAACAGAGCCTGGAAATTATAGGCCGGTAAGTTTAACATCTGTTGTGGGTAAACTGTTTGAAGGTTTTCTAAGAGATGCTATCTTGGAGTATCTCAATGAAAATAAGCAAATAACGCCATATCAGCATGGCTTTATGAGGGATCGGTCATGCCAAACGAATTTAATCAGTTTCTATGAAGAGGTAAGTTCTAGACTTGACAACAGCAAATCAATGGATGTCGTATATCTGGACTTCTCCAAAGCATTTCACACTGTACCTCATAAAAGGTTAGTATATAAAATGAGAATGCTCGGACTGGGAGAAAATATCTGTATGTGGGTAAGTAACTGGCTGAGTAATAGAAAACAGAGGGTGGTTATTAACGGTACACACTCAGATTGGGTCACTGTCACTAGTGGGGTACCTTAGGGGTCAGTACTGGGACCTATTCTCTTCAATATATTTATTAATGATCTTGTGGAAAGCTTTCACAGTAAAATATAAAAAAAATTTGCAGATGACACTAAACTGTGTAAAGTAATTAACACTGAAGAGGACAGTTTTCTGCTACAGAGGGATCTGGATAGATTGGAGGCTTGGGCAGAGAAATGGCAGATGAGGTTTAATACTGACAAATTTAAAGTTATCCACATGGGAAGGAATAATGCAAGTCACCCGTACATACTAAATGGTAAAACACTCGGTAACACTGACATGAATAAGGATCTAGGAATTTTAATAAACAGCAAACTAAGCTGTAAAAACCAGTGTCAGGCAGCTACTGCCAAAGCCAATAAGATAATGGGTTGCATCAAAAGGGGCATAGACGCCCATGATGAGAACATAGTCCTACCACTTTACAAATCACTAGTCAGACCACACATGAAGTACTGTGTACAGTTCTTGGCTCCTGTGAACAAGGCAGACATAGCAGAGCTGGAGAGGGTTTAAAGTAATAAGTGGAATGGGGCATCTACAGTACCCTGAAAGTTTATCATCTATGTATCCCCAGGACTGTGACTGTGATGAGGGGACATCCTTTGCGTCTGGAGGAAAGAAGGTTTGTACACAAACATAGAAAAGGATTCTTCACGGTAAGAGCAGTGAGACTATGGAACTCTCTGCCTGAGGCAGTGGTGATGATGAGTACAATAAAGGAATTCAAGAGGGTACTGGATGTATTTCTGGAGTGTAATAGTATTACATATTATAGCTACTAGAGAGGGGTCGTTGATCCAGGGAGTTATTCTGATTGCCTGTTTGGAGTCAGCAAGGAATTTTTTTCCGTTAGTGGGGAAAATTGGCTTCTGCCTCACAGGTTTTTTTTTTTCTTCCTCTGGATCAACTTGTAGGAAATAGGCCGAATTGGATAGACAAATGTCTTTTTTCGGTCTTATATACTATGTTACTATTGTCCCTGACCGCAGTTACAGCTCCACACGTCAGTTCTGCTGCCCACCTTTTGTTCTACATGTGTGTGCAGCTCTGGTACTGCCTTTTTGGCAAAGGAATGATGACTTGGGACTCTCCACCTTGGCTCAGCACAAGCCATCAGTTCTCTTAAAAGGTGCAGAGTCCACCACTTGGAAAGGGAGGGACTGCAGCACCAGCAACTTGGACAGGGGAACGTTCAGCTTCTTCGCCGTTGGATGAGTGCACGTATACTGTTGTCTCTTGGCAAACGCTTCAGTGATCAATTGCTGACGGAATTACTGACAAGGAGTAGGAGGGCGAGGAGCAGGAGCATCAGGACCAGCAGATGATAGGAAGGACAGAAAGCTCCCTTCTGCTGAGTTGGTGGAGCCTTGACTGCCTGAAATCGGCTGCCTGCCACTGGGTGATTCAGCGGTTGTTGCGGCAGGCTGGACCACCAGATCGGAGCCACGGTTCTCCCAGGCCACTTTATGGCGACGCTGTATATGTTCATGAAGGCCCGGGGGGCCAGCATTGGCACCCTGGCCACTATTCACCTTCTGCCCACAGATTCTACATATGGCCATGTTTACCTCCTCTGGCGCCTTAGCAAAAAGCTGCCAAAACGCTGAGTAGGTGATTTTACCCCCAACACGACACAATGACTCACTTCTACCGCCGCTTCCTCCTTAAACCCGTGCACCGCTACTTCCTGGGCAGGTAGGCTCCTGCGAAGCGGGTAGTGTACCCCTGGCACGTTTGGCTCCCGACCTCCCACTGCTGCCACCCTGCTCACTCACGTTAGCGACTTGCTGGCTCCGCCGCTTCCTCACGGTAATGCTGCCATCCTCTTCTCCCGATGATGACAAAATCCCTTCATCTCCCAACTCCCAAGTGCGAGCAGCTACATCATCATCGAGTACTGTGGGCATGTCACTGATGTCGGCACATGTCTCCTCCAGATCTTGGCTTTCCACTAGCTGCTGACTGTCTTCTAGTAGCTTGTCCTCACTGTATAGTGAAGCTGAGCCCACAGTATACAATACTTCTCTGGCTGAGGGAACACAAAAGGACAGAGGCAGGTTGAGTACAGGTGAGGGCACAGGGCCTGCTGACAAGCCATGCCAACTAAGGGTTGTGTCTGACGAACCCACTGACTCTTGGCTGGGGTGTCTGATGTCACTTGCGACAATTGAGTCAAACATTCAAGAACCGCTGAGTTGCTGGTCAAGACACAGCCACTAGCTGACGCTGGGAGCTCAGGCTCTCAAAGTGACCCCTGCTGCCATGGCCCCTAACTCTGCTGTGACTTCTGCTTGCACCAGAAAAATTTAGGACTGTGCCACTCCCCTTTCCATGGCCTGGCACTTCTCTGTCTGACATAGTGTTAGATTAAATAAATAAATAGGAAATTAAAGCACCACAAAAAAGTCTGTAGTTTTCTCACTTCACCACACAACAGCTAATAAGCCCTTTTTTGTCCCACTAATACACAAAAAAAAGGGCTTTATAACATAACTGCACAGCTGAGCGGCAAATATATTTTTATTTTTTCACTGTTACCTGACAAAAAGGGCTTTAGAACATATAACTGCACAGATGAACGGCAAATCTATTTTTCTTTTGCCACTAATACATGCACAAAAAGGCTTTAGAACATATAACTGCACCGCTGAGCGGCAAATATATTTTTATTTTTTCACTGTTACCTGACAAAATGGGCTTTAGAACATATAACTGCACAGATGAACGGCAAATCTATTTTTCTTTTGCCACTAATACATGCCACAAAAGGCTTTAGAACATATAACTGCACTGCTGAACAGCAAATATATTTTACTTTTTTCACTTATGCATGCCACAAAAGGAATTAGAACATATAATTGCACCACTGAACGGCAAACATATTTTACTTTTGCCACTAATACATGCCACAGAAGGCTTTAGAACATATAACTGCATGGCTGAACAGCAAATATATTTTTCTTTTGCCCTTAATACACGCCACAAAATGATTTAGAACACATAACTGCACTGCTGAACGGCAAGTGTTAAGGCCGATTCATTGGCCTGTATTTGTGGGAGGGGCGATGATGACTATATCTGGCCGGGCGTCCCCTCCCACAGTGAACGTCGTCTCCAGCGTATGGTGTGGGAGCTCTACATACCGTCCTCAGGGAGTAACAAGTGTGCAGCGCTACACGGCAGTTCCAGGCCCCAACTTTCTACGGTCCAGATAAGTAGCTGCCTCATCCAGCAGCGTCCCCTCCCACAGTGAACGTCGTCTCCAGCGTATGGTGTGGGAGCTCTACATACCGTCCTCAGGGAGCAACAAGTGTGCAGCGCTACACGGCAGTTTCAGGCCTCGACTTTCTACGGTCCAGATAAGTAGCTGCCTCATCCAGCAGCATTGTTGCTTTAAGTCCGGCAGGCGGTGTGTCGGCTCCCTGGGTAAGGGGGAGCAGCACCGCACCGGAGCGGTCTGCCAGGGAGACACGCTCTTCTCCCCACGCGGCATGACACGTAGGGTGCAGGGCACAGCGTGTGCCCGCTCGATAAAGTATTGCGCAGGCCGCTGTGCTGTTAGACAAGCAGGGGGGGAGGGGCGGACAAATTAGGCTTCAGCATGTTGTTTCTATGCAGGGGGTGCACAGGTGAATTCACTCAGCATTGGGGAGTAGTAATTTTCAGGAAGAGTGTGTGTTTAGAAAAAAAAAAAAAAGACTGTGTTATAAAATAAATGAAATGTCTGAAAAAAAAACAAAAACCCCATACATTTATTATGTGGAAGGGACATTGAGTCTAGTGTTCTAGTCAGGGTATGTCAGGCTTCTTAATATGGCTTTAGTGTGAGATTACACTATGTGGAAAGCACGTCACAGGAGTCGCTTACAGGGGTCACTCGACCATGTATTCAGCTCTGCTCTGCAGCCGGCTGTCATGTGTGTTCCTCACGCAGAGCTACTAGTGAGGTGGGGTGCATAAGATGCACGTGTCCGTTTTAGTCAGTCTCTCTTCCCGCACTATTCAGGCATGCACTCACCTCTGCCCCTCGCTCTGATCTGCTGGCTGGGTTCCACAGACACGCATAGTGGTGGCTCTGGCGCCCTCTATGAGGCCACAGCTGGAGGTGCGGGGCAGGCTCCAGTGTTAGTTTAAAAAAAAAAAAAAAACATATATGTGTGTTTAGTTTATATGTGTATATATATATGTATAGGGGCACTGTTAGGATGTTGGTCCGCACTCCGGATTCGGAGCCAGATTCCGAATAGGGTTACGCACGTTTTTACGCATACTTATTTGACTCGTTATTTCATCAGTTCACCATGATACCACATTAGTGGCATTGGTAAAGATTAAAGGGTTTCTTGCGTTTATCTCTCCAGGATCAAGTGTTTATATATGCCTTGATGTTCAGGCGATTGCTGACTTTCCATGTGTGACCACTTTCTCAGGCATTGGTACGGTATTTTTCTTTTATTCCAGAGGTATACAGTAATTCTCCTAGTTTCCTGAGGCCACGTCAAACTCAGGTTTTGCTGCCCCTTTTTTGGCCCCCACTGGCTAGCTGATGGGTGGACGAGTGAGGTTGGTTGATCCCGGGTTCCACAGGTTTCAGCGTTGTTTGAACTTTATCCTATAATGGCGGCTGTGCATGCAGGGGGTCGGCATGGGCTGGTTACATGATGTATGTTTATGTAAATGTCGCGGTCATGGATATTTGATTAACGGCTTGGTCCTACTGATATCTTTTCTTAGGCGTCAGGTGCTTCGCTCGTTACTACACCAAATTCATTACACACATTCATGTACCCGAATCCAAAATATAGCAGCCGATGCCCTGTCCCGAGCTAATTCTCTTTCACAAGTTTCCCGAAGCGGACGTCTACGGTGCCACAATGCCTCGGTACGCTTCACTACTTCCGATCCCATTACCCTGGCTGCAGCTCGCTCGTTGGCAGCGAAATCGCAATTGGAGGTTGTAATAAAGCTCTTTGATCGAGTTTGTTGTTTTTGGCCCCCTTCAGACGTCCCTTCAGCGCCGCGGTTCCGGCATAATTCTAACCGCTTTTAGGTATCCATTTCTTCATGTTTAAGCCCCGACCACAAATTAATTTATCTTTTTCCACTTATACATGCCACAAAAGGCTTTAGAACATATAACTGCACCACTGAACGGCAAATATATTTTTCTTTTGCCACTAATACATGCCACAAAAGGCTTTTGAACATAAAACTGCACCGCTGAAAAGCAAATATATTTTACTTTTGCCACTAATGCACGACAAAAAGGGCTTTAGAATATATAACTGCACCGCTAAACGGAAAATATATTTTTCTTTTGCCACTAATACATGACTAGGAGGGCTGTAATTTCTGCACTTAACCACACCAATAAGCCCTTCTTTTCCCACTAAAACAAGCAAAAAAATGCTTTAGAACATATAAATGCACCGCACAAAGGGCAAATAAGACATAGAAATATTTCCATGTAATAAACCCTATTAATGGCTGTATCAAACAACACTTGCACCCCAATAACAAGAATGGTTTGCTGGAATTACAGAGCTGTATAATGGCAATTTAGGTTCCCAGTCAGTGCAGCAAAGTGTAATAGAATTGTTCCTATTACCCAGGCTGTAACCTCCCCTATTGAACCCTGTTCAACATAAATGCTACGGAATGATTCCTCCCTATCCTTTCCCTACACCTTGAATAATCTTTCCCTGCACTTGCAAATAGTTTTCTTTAGCACAATAATGTTTCTTTCTAGCACTGTCCCTAGCGCCTGATGACGTCTCTTTTTGCACACTAGAAAATGGCAGACTCCAAGATGGCTGAGGGTATTTATAGGGCTGTGACATCAGAGGGCTGGCTGGCTACTGATTAGCTGCATGCTTGGCATTATGGGTGATCCTGTCTTCCTAGAGTTCTTTGCTCCATGTCCTCACACGTGCAGCAGCCATTTTAGGAAAAAATGCGAGCCGTTACCACGAAGCGTGAGGAAATTTGGATTCGGTGTGAATCAAATAATTCCTTAAATTCGGATGGAATTCCACTTCGTCAGCTTCAATTTGCTCATCTCTAACTACAAACTTTGGGGTGTTTATGTTCTTTTACATGTAAGTACATTCATTTATCCTTGATTCTGGGATGAAATTGTGGCCTGCTACTACAGATTTTAGGGTGTTTATGTTCTTTTTTACATAAGTAAATCCATTATTCCTTAATTGTGCAATTCTGCAATAGGGGGGAAATTGCAGCCCGATACTACATATTTTGGGGTGTTCAATTTCTTTTATACATAAGTGCATCTATGAATCCTTGTTTTTCGGGTTTGAAATTGTACCCTGACACTACTGTTATTTTACAATTAAAGTTACAGTACAGTATGCCTGACAGACAGGTGCCATTTAGTAATGAGCAAGCACCAGGTTTTTGGGTACTTGGTCCGAACACATAGCAATATTCGTGCGCTCGGACGAGCACCAGAGTATAATGGAAGTCAATGGGAGACAACCAGGCACCCTCTGCTCGGATGAGGGGAGGGTGCCTGGTCCATTGGAAAAGGTCAGAAAGTGACAGAAACACCACTGAAATGGATCTGGAACAGCACGGGGCCCATGTCTGGGTGCATCTTGGACTCCAATGTCGCTGCTGGGAACCATATTGTCTTAGTTGTCCGCCACTTTTAAAATCATGCCCAAAATCCCGCCCCCTAAAAAAAAAAAAAAAACATTTTTAGAGGTAAAATTGTTAGGATACATTGTTTCCTGTATATTCAATTGCTGCCAAAAATGACCATATAAAACATTGGAGGTAAGGGACTGAAGGTGAACAAACCCCATAAAACATTGCAGTAATGGCCTACAGGTGAGCAGACCGGATAAAACATTGGAGGTGAGGGACTGAAGGTTAGCGGACCCCATAAAACATTGCAATAATGGCCTACAGGTGAGAAGACCGTATAAAACATTGGAGGTGAGGGACTGAAGGTTAGCGGACCCCATAAAACATTGCAATAATGGCCTACAGGTGAGAAGACCGTATAAAACATTGGAGGTGAGGGACTGAAGTTGAGCGAACCCCATAAAACATTGCAGTATTGGCCTACAGGTGAGCAGACCATATAAAACAGGCATCCTCAAACTGCGGCCCTCCAGCTGTTGTAAAACTACAACTCCCACAATGCCCTGCTGTAGGCTGATACCTGTAGGTTGTTTGGGAATGCTGGGAGTTGTAGTTTTGCAACAGCTGGAGGGCCGCAGTTTGAGGATGCCTGATATAAAACATTGGAGGTGAGGGCCTGAAGGTGATCGAACCCCATAAAACATTGCAGTAATGGCCTACAGTTGAGCAGACTGTATAAAATATTAGAGGTGAGGGACTAAAGGTGAGCGAACCCCATAAAACATTGCACTGATGGCCTAAAGGTGAGCAGACCATATAAAACATTAGAGGTGAGGGCCTGAAGGTGATCAAACCCAATAAGACATTGCAATAATGGCCTACAGGTGAGCAGACCATATAAAACATTAGAGGTGAGGGCCTGAAGGTGAGCAAACCCCATAAAACATTGCAGTGATGGCCTAAAGATTAAATAAAATATTAAAGGTGAGGAGGCGGATGAGAAAACAAGATTCAAAGATCTGAATGTTTTGTATTGAGTACATTATAAAGCATACATTTGAATTGCGTTTTTTTCCTCATTAGCTCAGCTTTCCTCTGGTGGAGTGGAGAAGTCAGAGGCAATCCAGGCCTTGTTCATTTTTATCTGAGTCAACCTTTCAGCATTGTCAGTGGACAAGCGGATACGCTTATCTGTTATAATGCCACCAGCAGCACTAAATACACGCTCAGACAATACCCTGGTGGTAGGGCAGGCCAGCACCTCTAAGGCATAGAGCGAGCCACGTGTCCAGCTTGGACACCCAGTAGTTGTAAGGCAGTGAGGGATCATTTAGGATGTTGACACAGTCTAAAATGTATTCCATTCACTATCTTCCAAAACTTTTCCCTCCTTGTAGCACTAGGCCATGCTTCAGGGTGAGGTTGCTGGCGGGGTGTCATGAAAGGGTCCCGTGCCTTGTAAAGTGTTGCCCTGCCTCTGTTGGAAGTACTGTGTGTTCCCCATGTCTCTCTTCTTCAGTTGCCTAAGGAAGTACGGACTCTGGCGGCCGCATTGTCAGATAGAAAATTTTGGAGCAATCTCAACAAGTACCTTCTGGTATTGCACCATTTTACTCGTCTTCTCCACCACAGGAATGAGAGCTGAAAAGTTCTCTTTAAAGCAGGGGTCGAGAAAGGTAAAATCTGTTTTACCTAAAATGCGTGTAACGTGACAGGCGTGGGAAAGGCAGCCTAACATGAAGTCAGCCATGTGTGCCAGAGTACCAACAGGCAAGACGTCAATGTCAACTTCAGGATGACTCTCCATACCGTCATCCTCCTCCTCTTCTGCCTATCCACGCTGAAGAGATGGAATTAAAGTTCCATGGGTACTAGCCTCTGTAGCAGAGGCAAGTGTCTGAAGCTCCTCCTCCTCCTCTTCATGGCCCACTTTGCACTGAGAAGACAAACTGGGAGAGGCCTGGCTATCACCCTGTGTCATTTCCTCCATCATTACCTCGTCTGCCACATTCAAAGCATCCTCCTTAATTATAACGAATATAGTCCGGTGGCACTGTCCTTGGCTACTCTGATACACTATTTATTAAGGCTTCTGCGGTAATCCCTTTTGCCGTACAAACAGGTGCATTCTCCTATACAGTTAATGGTGTTAGACGAATCTTCAAGGTTGAGAAGAATAATAGGCAGCACTCACCACGGCTTTTTGTTTCTTCCTGTTATTTCATGCAAAAAGTTACATACACGGTTAGGCAGCAGTCATAGCCCAATTTCACCCACAGCCACGACGAAGATGGGGTTTGCATGAAATAAAAGGAAGAAACGAAAAGCCGTGGTGAGTGCTGCCTATTATTCTTCTCAACCTTGAAGATCCTCCTTAATTGTAAGCAGTGATTGTTTGAGTAGACACAGCAGTGGGATGGTTATGCTGATAAAAGCTTTATCGCCACTAACAATCTGTGTGGATTCATCAAAGTTTTTTTAAAACCTCACATCAATGCACACTCCTCGCTTGCGAATAGTGGCAGTTGACTGGAAAGGTGACGACCATGTTGCATCTGGTATTCCACAACTGCCATCTGCTGCTCACAATGCCTGGCCAAAATGTAGAACGTAGATTTCCACCACGTGCTAACGTCACACAACAGTCGGTGAGCTGGAATCTGCAAGCGCTGCTGCAGCATTGACAGACTGGCTGAAGCTGTGGACGACTTTCAGAAATGGGCACACAAGCGGTGCGCCTTCACTAGTAGCTCCTGCAAATAGGGGTAGGTTTTAATAATCTGCTGAACCTCTAAGTTTAAGACGTGGGCCAGGCATGGAATGTGTGTCAAGTTGCCGAGCTCCAAAGCTGCCACCAAGTTACGGCCATTGTCAGACACAACCATGCCTATTTGTAGGTTGAGTGGCGAGAGCCCCTGCTTGGTCTGGTCCCTTATACCCTGCCATAGCTCTGCGGCGATTTGTCTTCTATGCAGATAAGCTTCAGCACGGCCTGTTGACACTTACTCACAGCAGTGCTACACTGCTTCCAGCTAGCGACTGATTGCTGACTGCTGTTGGAGGTGGAACTGGAGGAGTAGGCGGCAGAGGAGGAGAAGTGGGGGTTGGAGCCAGTAATATAGGTGCTGCCGGAGACCCTGATGGATGGAGGGCCTGCAATCCTGGGCATGGGTAGCACCTGTGCCATCCCAGGGTATGACTCACTCCTGGCCTCCACAACATTCACCCAGTGTGCAGTCAGGGAAATGTAACGTCCCTGGCCACCAGCACTTTTCCATGTGTCCATGGTGAGGTGGACCTTCCAAGTAAGTGCGTTGATCAGGGCACGGGGGATGTTCTGAGACACATGCAGGTGTAAGGCGGGCACGGCACACAGTGAAAAATAGTGGCGGCTGGGGACGGCCGCCGACATCAGGCCTCGGAAGGCCTCAGAGTCCACAAGCCTAAATGGCAACATTTCAAGGCCCAGTAATTTCAAAAGTTGTGCATTTAATGCTATGGCCTGTGGGTGGGAGGGTGGTTGGGTGGGTATTTGCACTTGCTTTCAAAGGCCTGTGTTATCGAAGTTTTGGTTGCTGCACTGGGACAGGGAAGTGGACGTTGTTGCTTGCGGTTCATGCGGAGGTCCAGGTGCAGGGCGAGGGGCATCCGGGCCTGCACCTTCGACAGGGGATTGGCCAGCAGTGCGCAACACAGGGGAAGAGGAGGCAGTGGTGGGACCTGCAGACCCAGAGTGTGGATCCAGGCGTTCAGCACACTTATTAGGGTGCTTGGATGCCATGTGGCGGATCATGCTGGTGGTGGTGTGGTTACTAGTGTTCATGCCCCAGCTCATTTTGGTATGGCACAGGTTATAAACTACCACTATTTTGTCGTCTGTGCTTTCCTCAAAAAAGTGCCATACTGAGGAACACCTACCCCTTGGCAAGTTAGATTTACGCATGGGGGTGATCCGTGTAACGTTTTAGAGCCTGTTTGGTGTGGGCCAACGCCTCCCTTTTGCAACCCCACTGCCTTTTCCAGACTGTTGTGGTGCTGCGGATCCCTCCCCCTCTGTACTGCTGTCCTCGCTTGCCTTTTTACCTTCCCATGTTGGGTCAGTGACCTCATCTGATGCAGGACAGTACTCAATACAGATTTTGGCCACTACACTATGCTCAAGATAATCAATTTTTTACCATACACACTGTATTGAGATGCAGTAAGGTACTGGATACAAAAAAAATACAGATTTTGGCCACTACACTAGGCCCAAGATAGTAACATAGTATATACGACCGAAAAAAGATATTTGTCCATCCAGTTCGGCCTGTTTCCTACAAGTTGATCCAGAGGAAGGCAAAAAACCCCTGTGAGGCAGAAGCCAATTTTCCCCAATTAAGGGGGAAAAAATTCCTTCTGACTCCAATCAGGCAATCAGAATAACTCCCTGGATCAACGACCCATCTCTAATAGCTATAGCCTGTAATATTATTACATTCCAGAAATACATCCAGTCCCCTCTTGAATTCCTTTATTGTAATCACCATCATGCTAATGTCATTTTTACGATACAAACTGCATTGACATGCAGTAAGGTACTGGATAAAGAAAAATACAGATTTTGGCCACTACACTAGGTCCGAGAGAATGTAATTTTTACGATACACACTGTATTGACATGAAGCAAGGTATTGGATACAGAAAAATACATATTTTGGCCATTACACTAGGCCCGAGAGAATGTAATTTTTACGATACACACTATATTGACATGCAGTAAGGCACTGGATACAGAAAATTACAGATTTTGGCCACTACACAAGGCACTAGAGGATGTAATTTTTACAATACACATTGTATTGACATGCAGTAAGGTACTAAATGCAGAAAAATACAGATTTTGACCACTACACTAGGCCCGAGAGAATATAATTTTTACGATACACACTGTATTGACATGCAGTAAGTAGAGTTGAGCGAACACTTGGAAGTTCGGGTTCAACGGGTTCGCCCGAACTTCACAAAAAAGTTTGGGTTCAGGATCCGAACTTGACCCCCAAACCCAGACTCAAGTTAATGGGGACCCGAACTTTTGGGCACTAAAATGGCCCTAAAAATGTAATGGAAAGGGCTAGGGGGCTGCAAAAGGCAGCAAAGTTTGCTTAAGAGCATAACAAGTGCCCTGCAAACAAATGTGGAAATAACTTTAAAAAAAAATCAAACAAATAAAAAGTAAAAAGTATTAACCTGAAACTCGGAGGAGGAGGAGGATGTGGAGTCGGAGGTTGAGGAGGTGGTAAATGTGGTGTTGTAGGTGGAAGCAGCGATGGAGGAGAAGGAAGAGGTAGCCAGCTAACAATGTTTTTTTTTTTTTTGTTTATTGGGGTAGCCCACAAAAGAATGGGACAAATAAAATAATATAAAAAGAAATAAATAAAAAAAGAACTCAAAGAATAAGTGCAATTGAGTACAAGAATGTATGGTTGAGGCGGGTACATATGTCCATTCTGCACAAGGTACAGACAAGACTTGTGGAATCCAAGCCTGGTTTATTTTAATGAACGTGAACTTGTTCATGTTGGCAGTGGACCGGCGGCTTCGTTTGTCCGTAATGACGCCTCCTGCCATGCTAAATACACGTTCAGACAATACACTTGCTGCAGGGCAGGCCAGCACCTCCAAGGCATAAAGGGCAAGCTCAGGACATGTGGACAATTTGGAGACCCAGAAGTGGAATGGGGCAGAACCATCAGTCAGTTTGTGTAGGCGTGTGCACACGTACTGTTCCACCATGTTGTTCAAATGCTGCCTTCTGCTAATACATTCCATATCAGCTGGTGGTGTCGGTTACTGTGGCATGGTGACAAAGCTTTTCCAAATGTCGGCCATGCTAACTCTGCCTTCTGAGGTCTTGGCCATGACCCAGCTACGTTGGTGACCTCTTCCTCCTCCACCTCTGCCTTTGCCTTGTGCTTCCACTTGTCCATCTGTGTCAGTTGGGAATGCTGCCAGGAGCGTGTCTACCAGCATGCGCTGGTAGATGCACATCTTCCTATCACGCTTCAGTGAGGGAATTAAGGATGGCACATTGTCTTTGTAACAGGGATCCAGCAGGGTGGCAACCCAGTAGTAAGCACAAGTTAAAATGTGGGCAACTCTGCAGTTGCTGCGCAGGCACTGCAGCATGTAGTCGGTCATGTTTGGCAAGCTGCCCAGAGGTAAGGATAAGCTGTCCTCTGTAGGTGGTGTATCATCTGTGTCCTCCTTATGCCCCCAGCCACGCTCCAGTGATGGCCATGAGCTTCGTTGGGTACCACTCTCTACCTCAACCTCATCCTCCTCGTCCTCCAGAACTGTGCTCTGGTTGGCTACATGTGTACCTGGCCTCTGCTGGTGCACGAACCCACCCTCTGAGCCACTTCTGAATTACTGGCCTAAAACCCTGTGAAATGACTCGTGTCTTGTTGCCAGGACATTGTCTGAAGAACCTGCCACGCCAATGAACCCCTTGGAGCTGGCTTTGGTGTGCTTGGTCCCTGGGTGTTGTGGGCAGTAGCAGGCGTACTGTCTCGGGGACGGCCACTCTGCTTTTGCCGCCTGCTCCCTCTTTTGCTGTGCTGTTGCCTCTGTGCGACCACCAGTCACTGGCATGAACTTGAGTCCAGTCGGGGTCTAAGACTTTATCGTCCTCCACATCATCTTCCAGCCATTCTTGATCCCTGCCCTCCTCGTCGGTCTGCACACTGCAGAAAGCCACAGCAGTTGGCACCTATGTTTCGTCATCATCAGAGACTTGCTGCGGTGGTATTTCCATCTCCTCATCCTGCAACATAAGTGGTTTGGCATCAGTGCATTCAATGTCTTCCACTTCTGGGGCAGGGCTATGTGGATGGCCCAGGGAAACCCTGCCAGCAAAGTCATTAAAAAGCATAAGAGTCTGCTGCATGACTTGGAGCTAAGGCTGCTTGGCTGATTTGCTAGGGGGTGAGTTGGAAGACTCATGGGCATGGGCTGCAGGTGCCAACTCTGAGCTTTCTGCAGAGGACTGGGTGGGAGATACTGTGAAGAAACTGGCGCCACTGTCAGCCACCTAATCTACTATCGCCTGTACTTGTTCTGGCCTCACCATCCGTAGAGCGGCATTTGGGCCTACCAAATAATGCTGCAGGTTCTGTCGTCTACTCGCACCTGAGGATGGTGTTTCACTTGGACCTGTAGCTGGCGCAGAACGGCCACGTCCTCTCCCAGCAACAGGAGCTGAACCAACACCACCACAACCATGTCCACATCCCTTATTTGATGTTTTCCTCATTATTTGCGTTCACCCACCAAACTAACAGATGGTTTATCTCAGGTCAATTTAACAACAAAAATTAGATTTTTCAAACCAACAATGTAAATAGCAGAGGTTAAGGCTGCATTCACACGAGCGTGATTTCCGCGCGGATGCAATGCGTGATGTGAACGCATTGCACCCGCACTGAATCCTGACCCATTCATTTCTATGGGGCTGTGTACATGGGCGTTTTTTTTCACGCATCACTTCTGCAACGCGTGTAAATCGCAGCATGCTCTATATTCTGCGTTTTTCACGCATCCGCAGCCCCATAGAAGTGAATGGGGCTGCGTTAAAAATGCATTGCATCCGCAAGCCAGTGCGGGTGCGTTGCGTTTTTCACTGATGGTTGCTAGGAGATGTTGTTTGTAAACCTTCAGTTTTTTATCACGCGCGTGAAAAACGCATCAAAACGCATTGCACCCGCGCGGAAAAAACTGAACAACTGAACGCAATCGCAGGCAAAACTGAATGGCTTTGCCTGTGAAAACGCTCAGTTTTCACTGAACGCATCCGCAACGCATCCGGACACGCTCGTGTGAACCCAGCCTTACGGTTTAATTTGACTGTCAGAAATGCAGCGTACACCGCAAATGTGCTATCTACCACAAAACTGGTGTTTTTGCAACCAATTATGTAAATGCAGAGTTCCACAGGTTACTTAAAATGACTGAAATACAGGGTAGGCCTCAGATCTGCTATGTAGCACAAAACCAGTACTTATTGCAACAAACTACAGAAATGCAGTATGTCACCCCAAAAATTATAAAAAAAACTTTTTTTTCAGTGTTGTATGCAAACGTGTTCTGTGGCACAACAGTAAGGCCTCTTTCACACGAGCGTGTCCAGATTAGGTCCGGATGCGTTGCGGATGCGTTCAGTGAAAACTGTGCGATTTCACAGGCAAAGCCATTCAGTTTTGCCTGCGATTGCGCTCAGTTGTTCAGTTTTTTCCGCGCGGGTGCAATGCGTTTTGACGCGTTTTTCACGCGCGTGATAAAAAACTGAAGGTTTACAAACAACACCTCCTAGCAACCATCAGTGAAAAACGCAACGCACCCGCACTTGCTTGCGGATGCAATGCGTTTTTCAAGCAGCCCCATTCACTTCTATGGGGCTAGGGCTGCGTGAAAAACGCAGAATATAGAACATGCTGCGATTTTCACGCAACGCACAAGAGATGTGTGAAAAAAAACGCTCATGTACACAGACCAATTGAAATGAATGGGTCAGGATTCACGTCACGCATTGCACCCGCACGGAAAACTCGCTAGTGTGAAAGGGGCCTAAGGGTTTACTAACCCAACTACAGAACTGCAGTTTTTCACCGTAAAATTTTAAAACAGCTTTTTCTGTGTTGTATGCAAACATGCTCTGTGGCACAACAGTACGGGTTTATTAACCCAACTACAGAAATGTAGTACAAGTTTATTATCCCAACTACAGAAATGCAGTTTTTCACCTTAAAATTTAAAAATAGTCTTTTCTGCGTTGTATACAAATGTGCTCTGTGGCACAACAGTACGGGTTTATTAACCCAACTATAGAAATGCAGTTTTTCACCTTAAAATTAAAAAATAGTTTTTTCTGTGTTGTATGCAAACGTGCCCTGTGGCACAACAGTACGGGTTTATTAACCCAATTACAGAAATGCAGTTTTTCACCGTAAAATTTTAAAACAGTTTTTTCTGTGTTGTATGCAAACGTGCCCTGTGGCACAACAGTACGGGTTTATTAACCCAACTACAGAAATGCAGTACAAGTTTATTAACCCAACTACAGAAATGCAGTTTTTCACCTTAAAATTTTAAAACTGTTATTTCTGCGTTATATACAAATGTGCTCTGTGGCACAACAGTACGGGTTTATTAATCCAACTACAGAAATGCAGTTTTTCACCGTAAAATTTAAAACAGCTTTTTCTGCGTTCTATGCAAACATGCTCTGTGGCACAACAGTACGGGTTTATTAACCCAACTACAGAAATGCAGTTTTTCACCTTAAAATTTAAAAACAGTTTTTTCTGTGTTGTGTGGGGACTCGCTCTGGTAGACAAGGTAGGCGGGTGCAGTATAGAGGCATAAACACGTTGTAAACCAATCTGCAGTGTTTATTCACACTTTAGGCACAACATAACAGTCACTTTTCAGGCTTGGTGCATGTTCACACACAGTAAACAAAACAGTGTTGGTGCTTGATCTTGCACGGCAAAATAGAAACAAAGTTCACCTGAAATCCTAGGTGTCAGTTCACACCTGGCTGAATGCTCGGCAACACAAAAAGTCCACTGGCAGCCTTTAGATGGCCTGCTCTCCTGACACACAGGTCTCAGCTTTTTAGCCCAGCACGGGGCTCAGATCCCAAATACACAGAGAGAGACCTTTGCATAAACCCAGCTGCCTTTTAAAGGCAGCTAGGTATTAACCAAAAACCCAGACCGGCACTTAATCCGGTCCAGTATTTGCCCTTACCTGGCTGCAATCAACCAGCAGCACAGGCTGAGAGGAAAATACCTGTTTTTTATCACCAAACCTCTCACTGTGTCACATACCCCTTCTCTTTTGTTAAACCCTGAGGGGGTAAATACACGCCAGACAGTATATCCAGAACCGGGGACTCGCATTTCCCTGTACCTGCCCTGCTCTGTGTTCCACTGAAAATCTAAAGTTCTGAAGTCACCCGAACCCTCTGGTGACCCAGGACTTTTCTTCTTTGTCCAGGAGGTGACCGGCTGCGGCCAACCCCATGTCACTCCTTCAGAGATGGCTTGTCGCCGAGCCACAGGCACCTGGTACAGCTTTAACCAGACTTTTGCCTGGGGCTCAGTGACAATATCACGGTGAGTTATGGAAGGGCATTCAGGGAAATCATAGAACACCTCTGTGTTCCGACTAACAAACTCCTTGGCTCTCTGAGTCTGTTCAGTGGAAAGGCTGCCAGTAATTTTATCTGTGGCAGCCGCTTCCCTGTTAGCAGACAGAGGGACCGGAATCTCTTTCCCTAGATAAACTGGCCGTGGGTTGTTCTCAATATAAGTCTCTCTAACCTTCCAAGGTTTCCGTAAATTTACATGGTAGACCGGCTCCGGCTTTTGCAGTCCTGGCTGGTGTACCTTGTAATTTGGGTCTCTAACTTTCTGTGCTATTTTATAGGTCCCCTTCCCCCTAGCGCTGTCCTTACTGTCCACAGGTGGCCCAACAACCAAAACCGGGTCCCTTTGGCTACGGACCCCAGACACTCGATTGCAGGTCCGGCTTTGGCCTGGCTGAGCCACCTTCCTATGTTTCCTACCTATCCTATTTAGGGGGACTGTCTTCCCCTCACCCACCGGACCTTATGTGGGTCCCTCTGCCTTGGGTTTCTGGGGTTCTAACACCTCACCTGGGCTTGGCCTCACTGGAAGTTTTCCTACCTCTCTGGGAACTGTACGTACAATGGCCGGCCACAGGGCTGGGAACAATGGAAAGTCTCTTCCTATTATCACATCATAGGGCATACTCGTGGTTACAGCCACCTCATGGACCTGCCTGCCGGCACACGTGCTTACAGACAACAGAGCCGTGGGGTATTCTTTTAAATCTCCATGAATGCTGAAAACCCCGACTCTCGGGCCTGTAAACTCTGTGGGTCGCACCAGGGAAGCCCTCACCAGGGTCACCTGACTTCCCGAATCCAGCAGAGCTGCCACTGGAGTGTCTCCCACCTCCACCCGACACAAATGTTCAGCAGATTATAGAGTCCCGATCCCCAAAGGGCACATCCCGTGCGGTCTTTCTCAGCTCATGCCGCAGGGTCTGGGGAGGGGATTTTCTGGGTTTTATTACTCCCTTCCCCAGAGTTCCCCCCTTAAGTTCATCAGTAGCCCCATAACGTTTGACCAGGTCCACCATCTCCAGGGCACTAGTAGGAGATGTCTGGCCAACCCAGTGCTGGAGGGGTAGTGGCAATGCCTTCCTGAGGCATCCCTGACTTTTCTAGCACCATTACGTGTTGCAGCAGCCGCTGGCCTCTTCATGTCTTTTTTGCTGTTGTGCGGTGGCCTGCTGTTGGACAAGTAAGGCTTCTTCATGTCTCTTTTGCTGTTGTGCGATGGCCTGCTGTTGGACATCCATGGCCTGCTGTTGCTTTAAGTTGGCCTGGACAAGCTGCTTTATCATCTCCTCCATCTTGCCCTGTGTTGGTGGTTGCAGCTTGGCAGGCTTAATCCAGGACATACAACAGTGCCCAAAAAAAAAATGCTACAAAAAGTTTTGGCTTCCCGCCAGTCTCACTGCAATTGCCTGCATCCTCCACCAAATGTGGGGACTCGCTCTGGTAGACAAGGTAGGCGGGTGCAGTATAGAGGCAAAAACACATTGTAAACCAATCTGCAGTGTTTATTCACACTTTAGGCACAACATAACAGTCACTTTTCAGGCTTGGTGCATGTTCACACACAGAAAACAAAACAGTGTTGGTGCTTGATCTTGCACGGCAAAACAGAAACAAAGTTCACCTGAAATCCTAGGTGTCAGTTCACACCTGGCTGAATGCTCGGCAACACAAAAAGTCCACTGGCAGCCTTTAGATGGCCTGCTCTCCTGACACACAGGTCTCAGCTTTTCAGCCCAGCACAGGGCTCAGATCCCAAACACACAGAGAGAGACTTTTGCATAAACCCAGATGTCTTTTAAAGGCAGCTAGGTATTAACCAAAAACCCGGACCGGCACTTAAAATCCGGTCCGGTATTTGCCCTCACCTGACTTCAATCAACCCAGCAGCACAGGCTGAGAGGAAAATACCTGTTTTTTATCACCAAACCTCTCACTGTGTCACAGTTGTATGCAAACGTGCCCTGTGGCACAACAGTATGGGTTTATTAACCCAACTACAGAAATGCATTTGTTTACCTTAAAATTTTAAAACTGTTTTTTATGTGTTGTATGCAAACGTGCTCTGTGGCACAACAGTACGGGTTTATTAACCAAACTACAGAAATGCAGTTTTTCACCTTAAAATATTAAAACTGCTATTTCTGCGTTGTATGCAAACGTGCTCTGTGGCGCAACAGTAAGGGTTTATTAACCCAACTACAGAAATGCAGTTTTTCACCGTAGAATTTTAAAACAGCTTTTTCTGAGTTCTATGCAAACATGCTCTGTGGCACAACAGTACGGGTTTATTAACCCAACTACAGAAATGCAGTACAAGTTTATTAACCCAACTACAGAAATGCAGTTTTTCACCTAAAAATTTTAAAACAGTTTTTTATGCGTTGTATGCAAACGTGCTCTGTGGCACAACAGTATGGGTTTATTAACCCAACTACAGGAATGCAGTTTTTCACCTTCAAATTTTAAAACAGTTTTTTCTGCGTTGTATGCAAACGTGCTCTGTAGCAGTCAGTCAGTGTGGAGTGCTGCGGGTACAATCACCTACTTGGCGGTGAGGTCGTTTTTTGTTAAGCCACCGGAGGAGGTAAACATGGCTATTTGTCAAATCTGTGACCAGAAGGTGAAGGGTGGCCAGGGTGCCAAAGTTGGCACCACGGCCCTGTATCAACATATGCAGCGTCACCATAAAGTGGCCTGGAAGAACCGTGGCTCCGCTGTGGTGGTCCAGCCTGCCGCAGCAACCGCTGCATCACCCAGTGGCACGCATCTGATTTCAGGCAGTCACCGCTCCACCACCTCAACTGAAGGAAGCTTTCTGTCCTTCCGATCATCTGCTGGTCCTGATGCTCCTGCTCCTCCTCCTAGTCAGTCATTCCGTCAGCAATCGAACACCGAAGTGATAGCCAAGAGACAACAGTATGCTTGCACTCAGCCAATGGTGCAGAAACTGAACAAGCTCCTGTCCAAGTTGCTGGTGCTGCAGTCCCTCCCTTTCCAAGTGGTGGACTCTGCACCTTTCAGAGAACTGATGGCTTCTGCCGAGCCGAGGTGGAGAGTCCCAAGCCATCATTTCTTTGCCAAAAAGGCAGCACCATCCCTGCACACATAGGTAGAACAGAAGATGGGCCAGTCCTTGAGCCTGTCGGTGTCGTCGAAAGTAGCTGTGACTAAGGTTAGGGACAATATACAGATATAGCAGGGGTAAGACTTAAACCCTTAACTCAAATTTCATTATCTCATCACGTTATCTTGAAACAAAAGCCATTGAGGAGCAATTGCTTAACGCGTTTAGTTAACTTTAGTTTTGTTAACACATCTCATAAAACACGAGTGTTAACCCTACTACATCCGTATGTCCTTTATGGCCCACTGGCCATATTCTATGAATATTCTCATCACAATTTTTTATCGAGAATATTGGCACTTCGAGAATTTGCGAATATCTAGAATATAGTGCTATATCATCATAATCGCGAATATACTAGATTTTTTTGTCATCAGTACCCATGATTCCCAATGCTTTTTGCGAATTTTCGTATTACAAATTTTCCGATTGACGATTTTTGCAATCAAAAAAATAATTACTGGAGATCATGAATTCTCGAATTAGTGAATATATGACGAATATTCACCCAAATATTTTCAAAATATCGCAAATTCGAATATTGTCCCTGCCACTCATCACTGCTGGGTAAATTTGGTTCCTGCCCAGCCAAACCAACAACTTGGCCAGGTGATACTCCATGTTATCACGCCGTTGGTTCTGCGACAATGTCCGCCTCTGCCTCCTCATCCACCACCTTGTGCTCAGCCTCCACTGCAGGGACAATTCACAGTGCCTCTCCAGCATACCACTTGTGCAGGGCACGGCGGTGTCACACTGTTCTGCACCTAGTTTGCGTGGGCTGCTCCGCGTCTTTCATCAAGAAATCAAATCCTGGCTTTCTCAGCAACAACTCAAAATTGGAACCATGGTGACCGACAACGAGAAGAACATGGTGTCAGCATAGTGTCAAGGAGGGCTGAACCATGCATCCTGCACAGCGCACCTAAGCAATCTGGTTGTCAAGCGTTTCCTGAAGTCTTCCACCCATCTGCAAGACATTCTAAAAATGGCCAGGAAACTTTGCAGGCACTTCAGCCACTCGTACACAGGAAAACACACCCTCCTTGAGCTGCAGAAAAGGTATCCCCCAAGATAGGCATGAAAAGTTTCCACCCGTTGGAATTCCACCCTCATATGTTAGACCGACTATACGAACAGAGAAAGGCCATAAACGATTTTTTGATGATCCAAGCGGACAGGAGTTCTCCCCTGTGTAACTTCGATGTCAGCCAGTGGCATCTCTTGCGTAATACCTGCCGTTTGCTCCGGCCCTTTTAGGACACCACGTTATTTGTCACTCTCCAGGACTAAGATTTGAATGATGTTATTCCACTGATTCATGTCCTGGAACAGATGCTGGTAAATCTGGCTGGTCAAGAAGCTGGAGACGTGGCGCCTGTGGAGGCTGAACTGGAGGAGGAGGAGGACATTGGAGCACAATCAATGTGTAGCGAAATGGGTGTTTTTTCTACACAGGTGACAGGAGATGAGGAGCAGGAGCAGCCGGAGGAGCAAGAGGGAGAGGAGGAAGACGAGGCAGATGAACCATACACACCGTGGCAGTATGCAGTGGAGATGGAGGCACTTGAACAAATGGCCCGATTAATTCTCACTTGCTTGCATAGTCACAGTAGAATTGTCACCATTTAGCAGACTGGTCCAAAATGGGGGCCTTTTTAACACCCGCTGAGAGGGAAGACAAACTAAACTACTATAGAGACATCCTCATCGTCATTCCTCTCTCATGTCTGACCAGAGGACCCTCTGCGCTGATGTTCCTCCATCATGGCTGCTAGGGGAGGATGGGGGGTGGCAGGAGCAGCTCCAGTGCCATCAGTAGCAGCCTGAGTCTAGAGTCGATGTTGAGTAGCTTTCTTCACCTCCATAGTGAAGAAACTACTCACCAGCAGCTAGACATAGAGCAGAACCTGAACCAGTAGGTGGTGGCATACTTGGAGTTCACCCTGCAAGCTGTCATTGAAGTTCCTCTGGACTACTGGGCAGCCAAACTGGATTTGTGGCCGCAACTGGCCCTGGAAAAGCTGTCCTGCCCGGCCAGTAGTGTGGAATCAGACCGGGTGTTTTGTGTGGCGGGGGCCATAGTTACCCCAAGGAGAACTCGCCTGTCCACCCAAAGTGTGGAGAGACTGACCTTTGTCAAGATGAATCAGGCGTGAATCAACCAGGATTTCCACCACCAATGCCTGGTGACTCAGACTAGATCATACATGGTGCCACACCAACACTTTGACAAGAGAGACTGGTTTATTCTGGCTACCTGCCTCAACTACAATTCTGATGCTGCCATCCATCTGATGCCAATTGCTCCTTCTTACACCCCCCATCGTCATCGGGTACTGGTATTGCCACCCACCTTTCCACTTTGTCACCGGGTCACTCTGTGGTCTTCTGATGCTGCTGCCATCTCGACACTATGTCACCTTGCCACTCTGTTGTCTCCTGATGCTGCTGCTACCTCAACACTATGTTGCCTTGCCACTCAGTGGTCTCCTGATGCTCCTGCTACCTCAACACTATGTCACCTGCCAATGTGCCCTCCTCATGCTGCAGTTGCCACCTCCACACTCTACCATTGTCCCACTCTTTGGTCTCCTGATGCTTCTGCCACCTCCACACTATGTCACCTTGCTACTCTGTGGTCTTCTGATGCTGCTGCCATCTCCACACTATGTCACCTTGCCACTCTGTGGTCTCCTAATGCTGCTGCTACCTCAACACTATGTCACCTTGCCACTTTGTGGCCTCCTCATGCTGCAGTTGCCACCTCCACACTCTGCCACTGTGCCGCTCTGTGGTCTCCTGATGCTGCTACTACCTCCAATCTTTGTCACCCTGCCATTCTGTGGTCTGCTGATGCTGTAGCCACCTCCACTCAATGTCACCTTGGAAACTCTGTTGTCTCCTGATGCTGCTGCCACCTCCACACTATGTCATTGGGCCACTCTGTGGACTTCTCATGCTGTTCCAACCCTCCCCACTTCATGACTAGGCCACTATTTTGCCTTTTTGGCCTTGTTGACATCATCATTTATTTGACCCTTCTTGTGATCTGTCAGTAGGAAGGAAAAATTAGACACACAATAGATCCTGTCTGTGTAGCAGCTGTAAGGCTTGTATGGTCCCATCAGAATTGGCTTATGATTTGGTAGCCAAAATCAGGAGTGGGTACAAAACACAGAAGACATGCAAATATTAACTTCACATGTCATCTCTGTTTTGGAATCACTGCTGTTTTGTTTTTGTTTTTTGGTATTAGCAATGCTGATGGATTACTGAACAAATGCTGACCGAATGAAGGCGGATGCCCAACAGACAGGATCCGTTTTTTGTGGGGTTATTTTTTTGATGGATCAAATGAAGGGCAAAATAATCAGTGACGTTAACACAAACTTAGTGCTGACAACCTCTCCACTCTGTCAGGGGGGCTCTACTTGTATAAGTGTTTAATAGAAAAGTTCTGTAGACAACTACGTGGAATCAGCTGACAATGGTGTAAAAGAAGTGCGCTCTTTCACGCTATAGTAGGATCTTGGGCCTCTGCACTGTTCTTTATACCTGGCATTAACATCGACCTGTAAGGTTGAGTCCACACTTAAGTTATTTGGTCAGTTTTGGCACAGTAACTGCCCAAAGAAGTGAAGTGTGTAGTGATTCTAAGAGCAACGCATGTCATCTGCGTGTCATACTGACTCATAGTATTGTTTCACTACCACAGCAGAATTACTATGCGTGTTGCTGCAAGGAACAGTGTTCTACACCATTATACAGGCTCTCTGCAGCCAGGAAATAGCTGTTTAACGTGATTCGCCAAAAATTAATTTGGGTTGAATCTTTTCGGAGAATTCGGCAAACCGACCAAATCGAATTTTTGAGAAATTCGCTCATCTCTAAGATGAGTTGTGCTAGAAAAGCACATGTGTAAGATGCTTTAAATACACACAAGCAATGTAATATCAAATGTATCTCAAACAGCAAATGATCTAAAGTGAACATCCTAGTAAGATTGCTTATTGTTTCAAGTAACATATGGACAAGAATCTCACAGTATTAAAATTGGTCACAGTGTTCTGTAACTAAAAGAATTAATTTTCAAAACAGCAAAGCCAGCTGCCAACTCTGCTTGATACAAATTTTAGAAAATGCTGGAAACTAAAAATGAAGTAAACTAATATATGTGGCCTCAAAAACATATGCCCTAATGCCAGTCAACATTTATTTTTAAGTACATGCGGGTTATAGCATTTATCCCAGAAAGAAAAAACACATTTTATGTTTCCTCTTGCTCTTATATTACTTTGTTTACAGACGTCTCATCTCTGAACAGAAAGCTGAGAAACCTACAATGAAGAACAAAATGGTAATGGTTACATTTTCTTCTTCCTGATGTTATATCTATTTGTTTACAGCCTTCATACCTCTGTACCAGAAACTCCGAGGTCTACTTGAACCTTTGATGAGTAAAGCACATTTGGCATTTCCTCCTGCAGACAGCAATGTGAATTAACTAATGAAAATGGACATATCTACTTTACTGCATGAGTCTCATGATCTGCCTCATTCTCTAACTGTCTATTCAGTTGAACCTTGATGTTAGTGAAGTGATAAAACGAAGTACAAATGGAAGTAAAATAAATTGTGTCTTGAAGGTATTTGTGAATTGTGCTGAAAAACCTTTCATGAATATAAAATACCTAGGAAAATCATAACCCTTTGAATTGTATATGTTTCAAACTACTACTACTATAAAATATGCATTTTAATGCTACCAACTAGTAAAACTTAATTTACATTTTTCTTTTTCATAGATTAAAACCCAATTTACAGTTATTTCAGTGTGTAGAATTTACAGTGGACAGTATGTGCACTCCATGTGCTGTCAGTTGCAGAGATATTCACTCCTAGTAGCACTGCTTCAAGGGCTAAACACTATAATGTAGCATTGAAGGAATAATCCATAATTCCCTTTAGTATCAAATCCAAAATCAACTCTGCATGAATTGATATGAAATTAAAGGAGTATGGAGATACACTAGGGCCCAAAGATTTCTATGAGTGTCAGAAAACCTCTAGTAAATAGTTATGGGCAGGAGACCTAGAAATATATCACGCCAGTCTCTACATTTACTGAGACTAAATTAAATAAATGGAGAAGCACTATAGTAAATTTCACTTCAAAGAGTAGATACACAGCTTCATATGACCATACTCAAAGGTCAACAGTCTCACCACAATAGAATGGAATGAAGCGACGTTCCAGTTGCTTCTTGCTAAGTGTAGCTTTTATTCATCCATAGTTTACAGCGTGACATTTCAGACCTTCAATTGAGCTGGAAAATGGCCCCATTGAAGAGCTGAAACTTTGCACTTGGGTGAATACATTCTACACTTGGGTGGACAGTAGTGGCGTGTCCCTAGTTATATGGATATTTTTAAAGGGAGATAATGAAATTATTTTAGTGATCCAATATTAATATACAGGAAAATGTAAAAGTTTCGGATTTCTAAGCGAATAGATTTTGAAAATATAGTGAGCCAGATTGAGTAGTGTGTCTGGACTTAGAATTGGTCAAAAAAGTTGCAAAAATTGGCACAATTTTGGCACAACTATGGCTTTTCTATTTTTTTTCTCACTCAAAAAAGGGTATTAAGTGGGAAGGGGAATGACTTTGCAGGAAAGAGGCTTGACCTTTGATGCAACATTTTGAACCAAAATTGTGCCATGATCCTGGTGTAAAATTTAGTCTCAAGCTAAACCAATCAATAGTTGGTATAGAGTCAAACAAAAGTCTGTAGTCAAGCATGAGATGTACAGTACTATCATCACTCAGCCACTGTAATAAATTTGGTGCAGATGTAAAAAGTCTAAATTTATGCCTGCCATTTTCTTTTGTTGACGTTTTTAGGGCTGTCTTTTGTGTTTGTCCACCAGCTTGTAAAACCTGAGATAAAAAAAAAAAATGTGGTGTTTCTAACCATTCCCAGCTTATTCTTTTTCTAAATTAGTCTAACGTAAATGTCATCGGGCTAAAGCTCCATATTTTTTAATTTTTTTTTTAGCCAAATTAATGTATACTTTGTATTTTTTCTAGTAGCCAGTCAGATCAAATTTGGTGGTAAATAGAAATGTAAATATAGATCAAAAGGAGATGTATTTTATATATAATTTGATACCAGAAACCAAAATACCAATATCTAAATCCTACAGACTTGTGTGAATGTTTTTCCCCCCATATTATGATAATCTACACTTTTCTTTGTTGTTTCCCTAGAAATGAAGTCCAAAGCTCATATTTGTTTTACATTGTGGGGAAACCAAAGGAGGAAACTTAGAAACCTATACTGCAGTGCGATTTGGTACACTTTTTAAGAGCAAAATCCAGGAATGGATCTTGGTTAATAAAGGATGATCAACTAGCATACAATTTCAAGAAGAAATTATTGAATAAGTCTGAATAAACTTGGTTAATGCATTGATTACTAACAGATTGACCTCAAGGTACTGAAGGAAGTATCCCCATATATATTGCTGCTACTATATGCAGCTTTGACCTCACTAGATAAGGTACTTTCTCAGGTCTGTGCTCTATTTTGACCTGAAAATATCATTAGCAGATACCATGGTATTTTTGTATTTTTTTTATTTCATGGTCTGATCTAACAAAATTTTCAATTTATTTCTTGGTGTGCTCAACTTTAGCATGTGTCTTTTGGATTTATTCCAAAAGGCACAACAGACAATCCTGAAACAGTTGAGAAATTGTCCAAATATGAGAAGATCAATAATTCAGAAGAACCTACGAACAGCAAAAACCTCTGACCATGTGTCTACTATTAGAAAAAACACTAAACAAGAATTGTTCTAATGGAAGAGCATAATAACGGAAGCAGCTGCTGTCCAAAAAAACATTCTTGCCTGTCTGAAGTTAACCCTACACCCTAGATTTAATTACTGATAAGATAAGATTTTTTTTAAATGAATAATGTTATGTGTGGAGGAAAAAGACAAATGAACATCAACATTAAAACTTCATTTTCCTCTGTGAAACATTCTCTAGCGAAATAATTATTGAAACAGAAGTTTTCTATTTTGGAATGTCAAAGTCAAAGCCCTGAACTTAATTAAAATGCTATGGCAGGACCTGAAGGGGGCTGCACTTACAAGGCATCCCAGAAATACAAATGAACTGAAACACATATGCAGGGTGGAATGGTCCAAAATTCCTTATTAACATTGTGCTAATTAGAGAAAAGCTAACTAGGTTTGTGTCACAAAAATTGGTCTCCAAGACAAACCTGAAGCTTTTCAGGCTCACTTTGGACAAATCCTGTAAAATGGCATGCAGAGCAATCTTACTGCACATGTTGACAGGAAAATCCATAAGGGAGGAAGGACAAGGATGCTCACAGGACTCTAAGAGGAAATAGGGGAGGGGAGGGCTTTCCCTGGCTCACAGGCTAACAAACAGCCTGGATGAGCTAATCAGTGGGTCAGAAGGCAAGGAGGTGCCCTTGCAGAATGACTAGAAGATCGGGCTGTGAATGAGGGTGGATATGTTTGTGTAGCAGTCTATGGCAGAAAATGATCTTAGGGATAGTGTACAGTTAACATCAAGTGTCTGTTCTAGTGTCAAGGTCAGTTTAGGAAAAGGCTAGAAAGAAGAATAATTGTGTAGAAAAGAGAAGGGAAAGGACAGCTTTCAGCCAGGCAGTGAGGAGAGAAGGCTGGGTGTTCCAGGTAGTGCCTTCTAGCTGAAGTTACTGCCTTATAATGAAGCTGCAGCATAACCTTGAAAGCAGCTGGAGCTGCTGCAGAACTGAAAAACAGCTTTTTTTGTTTTTCTTTTGCAAACCTGGTTTCTATTATGGCCAGCTTATTTCCTGTACAATTGCATTATGTTGCAGTGTTGTCTGCTGAACAACTAGTGTAGTATTTTTTATTCAGTGCATCATATGTGTCCTATTTAAATGCACTGCATTGTAGTAGAAGCATTTTTCTGGCAATATCACAATTTGCTGCTTATGAGCAATTGTTACAATTTTTTTCTAAGCATATTATCCGTATTGCTTTTAAACTTTTAAAATTGCTGTGTTGAAAAAGCTATAACGCCAATTTTGTACCAGTGGAAATGTACTTAAATTACACAATGGAATCAAATCACCTTTTCTACATGTTTAAGGGTTGGTGTGTGTGGGGCAGATAATCTAAATTCAAGTGTACAATACATGTTTGTCAATCCAAAGGGTACCATTTAAAATCTCTGGGAGAACACCTAAAAATAGTTGTCCGAAATCTGTGAAAGGGCATCTCCAGACAGTTAGTGTGGGTTGCAATTAGAGATGAGCGAATCAAAGCTGACGAAGTGGAATTCAATTGGAATTCTCACACTTCGTGGTAACAAATCAAATTTTTTCCTAAAATGGCTGCTGCATGTGTGAGTACATGGAGCAAGGAACTCTGGGAAGGTGGGATCACCCATAATGCCATACATGCAGCCAATCAGCAGCCAGCCAGCCCTGTGATGTCACAGCCTTATAAATACTCTCAGCCATCTTGGATTTTGCCATTTTCCAGTGTACTTAGTGCAGGGAGAGATGTCAGCAGGTTCTAGGGACAGTGCTAGAAAAAACGTCATTGTGCTAAAAAAGCGATTTACAAGTTAAAGGAAAGATTATTCAAGGGAAAGGATAGGGAGGAATCATTCTGCAGCATTTATGTTGAACAGGGTTCAGTAGGGGAGGTTACAGCCTGGGTAATAGGAACATTTCTATTTCTCCTTGCTGCACTGACTGGGCACCCAAATTACCATTATACAGCTCTGTAATTCCAGAAAACTATTCTTGTTATTGGGGTGCAATTGCTGTTTGATACAGCCATTGACGGGGTTTATTACAAGAAAATATTTATAGGTCTTATTTGTCCTTGCGCGGGACAGTTATATGTTCTAAAGCATTTTTTGGCTTGAATTAGTAGGAAAAAAGGGCTTAAGAGCCATTGTGTGACGAAGTGCTAAAATTACAGCCCTTTTTCGTGTGCATTAGTGGCAAAAGTCAAATGTATTTTTCTCGTTCAGAAGTGCAGTTATATGTTATAAAGCCCGTTTTGTTGTGTAATAGTGGAAAAATAAAAATATATTTGCCGTTCAGCAGTGCAGTTATATGATCTAAAGCATTTTGTGGCGTGTATTAGTGGCAAAAGAAAAATATATTTGCTGTTCAGCACTGCAGTTATATGTTCTGAAGCCCTTTTTGTGTGTTTTAGTGGGGGGAAAAAAGGGCTTATTAGCCATTGTGGTTCTTTATTTGATCTAACAGTATGTCAGATAGAGAAGTGCCAGGCCCTGCACTGGGGAGTGGCAGAGGCCTAAATGTTTCTGGCGCAGGCACAGGTTGCAGCAGAGTAAGGGGCCATGGCAACAGGGTTCACTTCGAGAGGCCTGAGTTCCCAGTGTCAACTAGCAGTTGTGTCTTGACCAGCAACCCAGCGGTTCTTGAATGGTTGACTCGATCTTATACTTCGACACAAGTGACCTGTCCTCAACTTGCCTCTGTCCTTTTCTGTTCCCTCAGCCAGATAAGTTTTGTATGCTGTGGGCTCAGCTCCACTATACAATGAGGATGAGCTACTAGAAGACAGTCAGCAGCTACTGGCAAGCCAAGATGTGGAGGAGACATCCGCCACTTCCTCCACTAAGCGAGCAAGTCATGATGAGGAGAGTGGCGTGGGAGGTGGTATTATGAGCGGTCAGGCTCCTGACCCAGAAACGGTTGAAGGGGACATCAGTGCTGTGCAGACAGTACTCGAGGATGATGATGTAGCTGATTGCACTTGGGAAAAACGGCAAAACGGCATCACCCAACATAGGCTGATATACGACGTTTCCTCCCGTTGGAATGCCACCCTCCATATGTTGGACCAACTATACGAACAGAGAAAGGCCATAAACGATTTATTGATGATCCAAGCAGACAGGAGTACTCCCCTGTGTAACTTCTATGTCAACCAGTGGCAGCTTAAGCATGACACCTGCCGTTTGCTCAGGCCCTTGATCAGGAGCAGCCAGAGGAGCTACAGGGTGCTGAGGAAGAGGAGGCAGAGGAACCAGCCACACCATGGCAGTATGCTGTGGAGATGGAGGCATGGAGTCCCTCCGAGTCACTTGTACAAATGGCCCCATGTATGCTCACTTGCTTGTGTAGTGACAGCTGAATTGTCACCATTCGGCAGAGGGAAGACTTCTGGCTCTCCACTTTGTTGGTCGCTCGCTACCGGTCCAAAATGAGAGCCTTTTTTCACACCTGCTGAGAGGGAGGACAAACTGAACTACTATAGAGAGATCCTATGTAGTCAGTTGGCCGCTGCCTATCTACTCCATTGTCCATCCTCTCACAGGTCTGACCGAGGGGCCCTCTGCGCTCACGTTCCACTGCCATGGCTTCTGAGGAGGGGTAGGGTGGCAGGAGCAGTACCAGCTCAATCAGCAGCAGCCTGAGTCTAAAGTCGCTGATGAGCAGCTTCCTTCACCCGCATAGTGAAGAAAACACTCACCAGCAGCTAAACATAGAGCAGGACCTGAACCACAGAATATATTTCCCTTTCAGGTATGCAGTGCAGGGGTACTCTGAAAGACAAAAAGGGGTACATATCACCCAGCAATCTAAATGCTGCCGAATTTACAGAATATATTTCCCAGTCAAGAATGCAATGCAGGGGTAGTTTGAGAGGAAAAAGGGGTACAGGTCACCCATAGTGATGTCGCGAACATAAAATTTTCCGTTCGCGATCGGCGAACGCGAACTTCCGCAGATGTTCGCGAACGGGCGAACCGCCATAGACTTCAATAGGCAGGCGAATTTTAAAACCCACAGGGACTCTTTCTGGACACAATAGTGATGGAAAAGTTGTTTCAAGGGGCTTAACACCTGGACTGTGGCATGCCGGAGGGGGATCCATGGCAAAACTCCCATGGAAAATTACGTAGTGGACACAGAGTCGGGTTTTAATCCATAAAGGGCATAAATCACCTAACATTCCTAAATTGTTTGGAATAACGTGCTTTAAAACATCCAGTGTGTGTATACAATCAGGTATGATGTTGTATCGATCAGGTAGTGTAAGGGTTACGCCCGCTTCACAGACATTGACAGACCAAACTCCCCTTTTAATGCACCGCAAACAACCGCAAACAGTCCATTTGCACAAGGTTGGATACCAAGCTAGCTATGTCCCGGTCATGTCATTAAAGGTTTCTTCCTCCACCCAGCCACGTACAACACCAAGGGTCCCCAAAAGGTAAATTGAATTGATTTATCGAACGGGGAGATGGTTAAAAATACGCTGGCTCCCTCCCCTTTGTTTTAATCCACGGTCACTGCGTCTGCACCGTGCAATTTTCTGTCACACCCGATATGAGTGGTATTTTCTGTAGTACTATTCTCATCAGTTTAATCCCTGTTACGTCCCCAATCTGGGGTCCATTTATTGAATTGATTTTTCGAACAGGCAGATGGTTAAAAAAAACGCTGGCTCCCTCCCCTTTGTTTTAATCCACGGTCACTGCGTCTGCGCCGTGCAATTTACTGTCACACCCGATATGACTGGTATTTTCTGTAGTACTATTCTCATCAGTTTAATCCCTGTTACGTCCCATATCAGGTATTGCCTTTTGTGAAAAAAAATTTAGGCCGGGTACCTTCGACTGCCTTCACAGTGACAGACCAAACTCTCATACACCAAACTGAATTGATTTTAGGAACCGGGAGATGGAAAAAGCAGCTTGGTCGGTCCTCTTACTCCCAAATTGAGGCACTGCGCGTGCACAGAGCAATGTGCTGTGACACCCTATATGAGTGGTGTCTTAACTAGTACTATTCCTACCAGTTTAATCCCTGTTACATACCCTATCCGGGACGTGTGTCGAATTGATTAACCACTGTCGAATTAACGAACCATTACGACATCATGAAATAATTTAGTTCTGAGCTCTGTACTTGCTTTGTATTGGAATTGATGGGGATTTTTTTAATTGTCTGCATTATTTCTAATAAACTATTAAGAGACTTTATTATGATATTTTATTTTGTGTATTAAAAACCCATACAACTTTAAAAAATGAGTAAATTAATGTTTTTTCTATTAAATATTATCCAGCCGTCCGATCGCTTTTGGTCTGACCATAATGAAGCAACGGCCTTATCATCTGGGGTGTGGCAACATTGCCAACAAAATTAAATGCCTTATTTATCGGCAAGCTACTGTGCCACCTGGTATGAGTGGCTGGCACTGGCAGTGGGCACACTGCAGTCTGTAGAGGTCGGCCTGACACACACTGCCAGCAGGCAAGCAACTGAAATTAGACTAATGTGTAAAAATGAAATGCCTTCTTTGATGCAAAGTCCTGTGCCACATGGGATGAGTGGTGGGCACTGGCAGTGATATCACTAATGTCCTCTTACAGCTCCCATCTTGGGCAGAGCTCTAGTTGCTGAGTGCTGTTATATTTTTGTGTTTGTATGTATAATTGCCATAACCTACGAGCACCTGCATACAGGGAGTGCTGACTGAAACCCCCCCTTTTTGTGGGCACACTACAGTCAGTGGAAGTCGGCCTGACACACACTAGCAGGCAAGCAACTGAAATTACACTAAAGTGTAAAAATTAAATGCCTTTTTTTGATGCAAAGTCCTGTGCCACACGGGATGAGTGGTGGGCACTGGCAGTGGGCACACTACAGTCAGTGGAAGTCGGTCTGACACACACTGGCAGCAGGAAAGCAACTGAAATTAGACTAAAGTGTAAAAATCAAATGCCTTATTTATCGGCAAGCTACTGTGCCACCCGGTATGAGTGGTTGGCACTGGCAGTGGGCACACTACAGTCAGTGAAAGTCGGCCTGACACACATTGGCAGCAGGCAAGCAACTGAAATTACACTAAAGTGTAAAAATGAAATGCCTTTTTTAGATGCAAAGTCCTGTGCCACACGGGATGAGTGGGGGTCACTGGCAGTGGGCACACTATAGTCAGTGGAAGTCGGCCTGACACACACTAGCAGGCAAGCAATTGAAATTACACTAAAGTGTAAAAATTAAATGCCTTTTTTTGATGCAAAGTCCTGTGCCACACAAGATGAGTGGTGGGCACTGGCATTGGGCACACTACAGTCAGTGGAAGTCGGCCTGACACACACTAGCAGGCAAGCAACTGAAATTACACTAAAGTGTAAAAATTAAATGCCTTTTTTGATGCAAAGTCCAGTGCCACATGGGATGAGTGGTGGGCACTGGCAGTGGGCACACTACAGTCTGTGGGCCTGCAGCTCCTCACACACGGGCAGGCCAGGCAACTGCAATATATATATGGAGAAAAAAAAAAGCAGACTAATGTAGCAGCTCTAAAAAGGGCTTTTTGGGGTGCTGTCAGGATGCTGTCCTTACAGCAGAGATCAGATGAGTCTTTCAGGACTGGAGTGGACACTGAATACACTAGTCTAGCTATCGATTTCCCTATTAAATCAGCAGCAACTACACTCTCCCTCCTCTCACCAAGACTGCAGCTTCCGAATGAATCTAAAATGGATCCTGTTCAGGAGATGGAAGGGTCTGGGAGGGAGGGTATGCTGCTGATTGGCTGGAATGTGTCTGCTGACTTTGAGGTACAGGGTCAAAGTTTGCTCAATGATGATGTATAGGGGGCGGACCAAACATCGCATGACATCGTGGATAGTTCGGGCCATCTCTAGTCACCCAGCAATCTAAACGCCAAATTCACTGAATATATTTCCCTGTCAGGTATGCAGAGCAGCAGGAACACACCATCCAAGGCTCTTGTGAATGACTGGCCGGATAACTGTTGAAATGTCCACCCACAATCTAAGAGCTGGATTTACTGAAAACCGATGTTTTCAACCACAATGTCACAGTTTGATTTACTGATTTTCTTTCACTATCACAAATGCAGTGCAGGCAGCAAAGGTACTTTCTAGAAAAAAAAAGTGATTTATTTTTTCACCAACAATGTTACATATGTATTTAATGATTATATTTCACTATCAGAAATGCAGTGCAAGACGCAAAGGTACTTTCTAGCAAAAAAAAGGTGATTTTTTTCACCTACAATGTCACTTATGGATTTAATGATTATATTTCACTATTACAAATGCAGCACATGCCACAAAGGTACTTTGTGGCAAAAAAAAAGATTTTTTTCACCCACAATGAAGCAGAGGATTTTCTGATTTTCCTTCACTATAACAAATGCAGTGCAGGCCGCAAAGGCACTTTCTACCCAAAAAAGGGTAATTTTTTTTAACCCACAATGTCAAAGTTGTATTTACTGATTATGTTTCACTATCAGAAATGCAGTGCAGGCCGCAAAGGAACTTTCTAGAAAAAAAAGTAGATTTTTTTAACAATAATGTCATAGATTGATTTAATGATTATATTTCACTATCACAAATGCAGCACAGGCCGCAAAGGTAATTTCTGGCAAAAAAAAAAGATGATTTTTTCACCCACAATGAAACAGATGGATTTACTGAATTGCTTTCACTATCACAAATACAGCACAGTCCGCAATCGTAAGTTTTAGCAAAAAAAAATAATTTGTCCCCCAGAATCTAACAGATGGATTTACTGAGTAGATTACACTGTCACATATGCAGCACAGGGGTACTTTACAGAAAAAAAATGTGAATATGTCACCCCTTAGGTCCCTGAACTCACATACGGATTACCTATATTATTTGCCCTTCCTCTGGCACATATGCAGTGCAGGTGCAATTAAAAAATGGGTATATGTCCCCTACTAAACTACAAGAACAGGATTAAATTATTTTCCCTGGCACATATGCAGGTGCAAGTGTACTGCACTTGCACAAAATGGCCGCCGACGCCCACCTAACTAACAGACGGATTAAAACTTATTTTTCTGTGTCACTGGGCTCAGGGCAGGGTACAAAAATGTTGCATTGCACCCACAAAAAAAAAAAAAAACGCTGTAGATCGCAGACTTAACACCAAGCTCTGATATCAGATTCTTTCCTAATCTCTCCCTCACAGAAGCAGCATCCTATCACTACACTAGTAGGAGCTGACGTGACGTGTGGCACTATGTGACTCCAGCTTATATAGAGGCTGGGTCACATGCTGCTCTGTCAAATCACAGCCATACCATTAGTAGGCATGGCTGTGATGGCTTCTAAGGGCACACATTTAAAACTCTTGTTGATTGGCTGCCCTGCAGCCTTTCAACAAGCTTTATTAAACGGCTGACTACCGAACTCGAACACAAACTTTTACGGAAAGTCCAGGTCCGGGTATACCCGGGTCTGGGTATAAAAGACAATTACCCCAACAAGGACTGATTCTAAAACGCAACCTTTAATTTACGCTATTAAAAAGTGTGAAATATTTTTAAAAATTGCTGCTTACCTCCAGCAGAATAAGTGATAATTTACTTACAGGATCAGCGGAGTTAGCATAGATGGGGTCAGGGTGCTTCACTTTAACATGTGTAACAAGGATGGTTGAACCTATATTACTGCAATAGGGATTTGGCCATATATCAGGGTCAGGTTCGGTGTGGGGTCGCTGATTCCACATATATGTCTACAGAAACTGTTCTATTAAACTCTTATACAAGTAGAGCCCCCCTGAAAGAGTGGAGGGTGTGTCAGCAGTAAGTTTGTGTCGATGTCACTGATTATTTTTGCCTTCCTCTAAACCGTTAGAAAAATAACCCAAAAAAATGGATCCTGTCTGTGGAGCATACACCTTTACCCGGTCAGCATTTGCTCAATAATCCAAAACGGAGCTGACACATGAATTTAATATTTGCATGTCTTCTTGTACCCACTGCTGCTTTTGGCTACCAAGTCATAAGTCATTTCTGATGGGACCATACAGGCCGTAAAGCTGCTACTCAGACAGGACCATGTGTGTCTCCTTTTTCCTTCCTTCTGACAGATCTGAAGAAGTGTCAAACAAAATAATGATGTCAGCTGGGCTGAAAGCCACAATAGTGGACCAGTCATGAAGTGGGGAGAGTGGGAACTGCATGAAAAGAAGTGATGTGGTGGAAGCAGTATAAGGAGACCACAGACTGGCCCAATGACAGGGTCTGGAGGTGGAAGCAGTATGAGGAGGCCACCGAGTGGCACAATGACAGAGTCTGTAGGTGGTGGCAGTATGAGGAGGCGACAGAGTGGCACAATGACCGAGGATGCAGGTGGCAGAAGCATTAGGATACTACAGAGCGGCACAATGACAGATTCTGGAGGTGGCAGCAGCATGAGTAGGGCACAGAGTGTAACAATGACAGAGTGTAGAGGTGTCAGCAGCAGCATAAGGAAGAGTCCACAGGGTGGCACAATAAAAGAGTCTGGAGGTGGCAGCAGCATGAGTGGGCCACAGAGTTGCAAAATGACATAGTTTGGAGGTGGCAGCGGTATGAGTAGGCCATAGAGTGACACAATGACATAGTGTGGAGGTGGCAGCAGCATGAGAAGCCCAGAGAGTGGAACAATGACAGAGTGTGGAGATGTCGGCAGCAGGAGTAGGCCACAGAGTGGCACAATGACAGAGCCTGGAGGTGGCAGCATCATGAGTAGGCCACAGAGTGGCACAATGAGAGAGGGTGGAAGTGGCAGCAACATGATTAGGCCACAGAGTGGCACAATGAGAGAGGGTGGAGGTGGCAGCAGCAGCATAAGGAGGAGTCCACAGGGTAGCACAATAAAAGAGTCTGGAGGTAGCAGCAGCATGAGTAGGCCACAGAGTGGCACAATGACAGTGTGCGGAGTTGGCAGCAGCATGTGTAGGCCAGAGAGTGACACAATGACCAAGTCTGCAGGTGGCGGCAGCATAAGAAGACCACAGGGTGGCACAATGACAGTCTTGAGGTGGCAGCAGCATGAGTAGCCCAGAGAGTGGAACAATGACAGAGTGTGGAGATGGCGGCAGCAGGAGTATGCCACAGAGTGGCACAATGGCAGAGCCTGTATGTGGCAGCAGCATGAGTAGGCCACAGAGTGGCACAATTATAGAGTGTGTAGGTGGCAGCAGCATGAGTAGGCCACATAGTTGCAGAGTGACACAGTCTGGAGGTGGCAGAAGCATGAGTAGGCCACAGAGTGACACAATGACAGAGTCTGGAGGTGGCAGCAGCATGAGTAGGACAGAGAGTGGCACAATGAGAGAGGGTGGAGGTGGCAGCAGCAGGAGTAGGCCACAGAGTGGCACAATGACAGAGCCTGGAGGTGGCAGCAGTATGCCACAGAGTGGCACAATGACAGAATGTGGAGGTGGCAGCAGCATGAGTAGGACAGAGAGTGGAACAATGACAGAGTGTGGAGATGGCGGCAGCGGGAGTATGCCACAGAGTGGCACAATGACAGAGCCTGGATGTGGCAGCAGCATGAGTAGGCCACAGAGTGGCACAATTATAGAGTGTGGAGGTATCGGCAGCAGCAGCATAAGGAGGAGTCCACAGGGTGGCACAATGAAAGAGACTGGAGGTGGCAGCAGCATGAGTAGGCCAGAGAGTGGAACAATGACAGAGTGTGGAGGTGGCAGAAGCTTAAATAGGCCACAGAGTGGCACAATGACAGAGTGTCAAGGTGGCAGCAGCATTATTAGGTCACAGAGTGGCACAATGACAGAGTCTGGAGGTGGCAGCAGCATGAGTAGGCCACATAGTTGCAGAGTGACATAGTCTGGAGGTGGCAGCAGCATGAGTAGGCCACAGAGTGGAACAATGACAGAGTGTGGAGGTGGCAGCAGCTTAAATAGGACACAGAGTGCCACAGTGACAGAGCGTGGAGGTGGCAGCAGCTTGAGAAGGCCACAGAGTGGCAGAATGACAGAGTGTCAAGGTGGCAGGAGCATGAGGATACCACTGAGTGGCACAATGACAGAGTGTTGAGGTGTCAGCAGCATGAGTAGGCCACATAGTGACACAATGACAGTGTTGAAGTGGCAGCAGCATGAGTAGGCCACAGAGTGGCACAATGACCGAGTCTATAGGTGGGAGAAGCATGAGGAGACCACAGAGTGGCTATGTGACATAATGTGAAGATGGCAGTAGCAGCATTAGCAGCATCAGGAGGATATCACTGAGTGGCAACGTGACATAGCTTTGATCTGGCAGCAGCAGCTGCATCAGGAGACCACAAAGTGACTCGGTAACAAAGTGGGGTGGTGGGTTGCAATCCCAGCACCCGCTGACGAAGGTGGGTGAAGTAAGGAGCACTTGGCATCAGATATGTGGCATCAGGCGGGTTGCAGCATCAAAGTAGTAGTTGAGGCAAGTACTTCTGAAGAAACCGGTCTTTTGTATCAAAGTGTTGTTGTTGCACCATGGATGATCTAGTCTGGAGCATCAGGGATTGGTGGTTGGAAATCATGGCTGATCCACGCCTGATTCATCTTGACAAAGGTCAGTCTCTACACATTTTGGGTGGACAGGCAAGTTCTTCTTGGGGTAACTATGGCCCCCCTGCACTAAACACCCTCTCTGATGCCACACTACTGGCTGGGCAGGACAGCTTTTCCATGGCAAACTCTGCTAGTTGTGGCCACAAATACAGTTTGGCAACCCGGTAGTCCAGCGGATCTTCAATGTGTGGAGTCAGGGTACAGTCCAAGTATGCCAACACCTGCTGGTTCAGGTCCAGGTCCACCTGCTGCTGCTTCTGGTGAGTAGTTTCTTCACTATGCAGGTAAAAAAAGCTACTCATCAGCGACTGTAGATTCAGGCTGCTGCTGATAGAGATGGTACTGCTCCTGCCACCCCACCCCTCCCCAGCAGCCATGGCAGTGAAACATAAGCACAGATGCCCCCCTGGTCAGACCTGCAAGAGGATAGACATCTTGGTGGGTGTAAAAAAGGCCGCCATTCTGGGCCGGTAGAGAGGGTCCAACAAGGTGGAGAGCCAGAAGTCATCCCTCTGCCGAATGGTGACAATTCGGCTGTCACTATGCAAGCAAGTGAGCAGGCATCAGGCCATTTGTGCAAGGCACTCAGAGGGACTCCCTACCTCCATCTCCACTGTATACTGCCACAGGGTTTTGTGGTCCTCTGTCTCGTCTTCCTTATCGCCCTATAGCACCTCTGGCTGCTCCTGCTCCTCATGTCCTGTCAGCTGAGTATAAAAACCACCCATTTGGCTACACATTGCCAGTGTTCATACCGTAGTCCTGGTGACTAACAAATAATGTGGCATCCTCAAACGGCCTGAGCAAACGGCAGGTGTCACGCATGAGCTGCCGCTGGCTGACATTGAAGTTACACAGGGGGGTACACCTATCTGCTTGCGTCATCAAGAAATCGTTGATAGCCTTTCTCTGTTCATACAGTCGGTCCAATATATGGAGGGTAGAATTCCAATGGGTGGAAACGTCGCATATCAGCTTATGTTGGGGGATGCCGTTGTGCTACTGCAGCTTAATGAAGGTGTGCTTTGTTGTGTACGAGTGGTTGAAGTGCATACAAAGTTTCCTGACCATTTTTTGGATGTCTTGCAGATGGGTGGAAGACTTCAGGAACCGCTTGATAACCAGATTGAACACGTGTGCCATGCAGGGCGCATGGCTCAGCCTTCATTGACATAGTGCCGACACCATGTTCTTCCTGTTGTCGGTCAGCATGGTTCCGATTTTCAGTTGTCTCGGAGAAAGACAGGATTCGATTTCTTGATACATCACATGGAGCAGTTCCTCCCCTGTGTGACTCTGTTCGCCAAGGCAAACCAGGTGCAGAACAGCGTCACACCGCCGAGCCCAGCACATGTGGCATGCTGGAGGGGCACTGTGACTTGTCCCTGCAATAGAGGTTGAGGACATGGTGGAGCATGAGGAGGCAGAGACAGACATTGTCACAGTACAAACGGCATGACAACTTCCAAGTTGCTGGTGTGGCTGTACATTCACCCACTGGGCCGTGAAAGAACATGTATTGTCCCTGACCGTAGTTACAGCTCCACACGTCGGCACTGCCGTGCACTTTGGCAGACACCGACAGGCTCAAGAACTGGCCCACATGTGTGTGCAGGGCTGGTACTGCCTTTTGCGCAAAGAAATGACGGTTTGGGACTCTCCACCTCGGCTCGACACAAGCCATCAGTTCTCTGAAGGGTGCAGAGTCAACCACTTGGAAAGGGAGGGAATGAAGCACCATCAACTTGGACAGGAGCAGGTTCAGCTTCTGCGCCGTTGAATGCATGCATGCATGCATACTGTTGTCTCTTGGCAATCGCTTTGGTGATCGATTGCTGAAGAGTAGGAGCAGGAGCACCTGGACCAACAGAAGATAGGATTGACAGACAGCTCCCTTCGGCTGAGGTGGTGGATCCTGCCTGAAACTGGATGCGTGCCACTGGGCGATGTAGCGAGGCTGGGCTGTGTTGCTAACATTGGCACCCTGGCCACGTTTCACCTTCTGCCCACATATTCTACATATGGCCATGTTGACCTTCTTCGGCTGCTTCACAAAATACTGCCACACCACCGAAGTCCTAATTTTTCCCCCAACACTACTCACTGGTTGACTGCTAATGGCGCTGCTTCCGTTAATCGGTGCCCCACTCCTTTCCGGGCAGGTAGGCTGCTGCAAAGCGGGTGGTCTACCCAGTCCCCATTTGGCTGACCTCCCACTGCTGCCACCCTGCTTACTCCCGGCCACAGTAGCGACTTGTTGCCTCTGCCGCTGTCTGAAGGGCAAGCTGCAATCCTCTTCTCCTACTGAAATACTACCCTATACACTTTCACCAAAAATTACTGCAAATGTGCAGTGCGTTTATACTTTTCATGTATTACTGAAATACCGCCCTAAACTCTTTCACCAGAAATAACTGCAAATGTGCAGTGCGTTTATATTTTTCATGTATTATTGAAATACCGCCCTACACTCTTTCACCAGAAATAACTGCAAATGTGCAGTGCGTTTATATTTTTCATGTATTACTGAAATACCGCCCTAAACTCTTTCACCAGAAATAACTGCAAATGTGCAGTGCGTTTATATTTTTCATGTATTACTGAAATACCGCCCTAGACTCTTTCACCAGAAATGACTGCAAATGATTTTAGTGTAAATAACAACAAAAGTGACCTGCATATACATTTATCTTTTTCCACAGATAAACATTGCACTTGCACCCCAATAACTAATTGCTGGAATGACAGAGCTGTATTATGAGACTATCTGGATCCCAAAGTGATGTTTTTCTGCAGTTGTAAATCGCTTTTTTTCACAATGAGGATTTTCCTATGACTCTCCTTAGCATCTGCACACATTTCTCCCTGCCTGTGAAATGATTCCCCTCACTATCCTTTCCCTTCACTTGTAAATCGCTTGTTATCACAATGAGGATTTTCCCATGACTGTCCCTAGCATCTGCACATGTCTCTCCCTGCCTGTGAAATGATTCCTCTCACTATCCTTTCCTTGCACTAGCAAATCGCTTCTTTCCGTTTTTTTCAGTTTTAATTTCACTCTCCCTAGAGCTTGCATAAACGTCTGTCCCTGAACAAAGTACAATTGGGAATAGCAGAATCTAAGATGACCGCCATATTTATAGGGCTGTGACATCACTGGGCTGCCTGCTGATTGGTTGCATGCATGGCAATATGGGTCATCCCACCTTCCCAGAGTTCCTTGCCCCATGTCCTCACATGTGTAGCCGCCATTTTAGCCCCCATTTAAGCCGCCATGCTAGGAAAAATTATGATTCGTCACCACGAATGTGGGTAAGTAACTGGCTGAGTGACAGAAAACAGAGGGTGGTTATTAACGGTAGATACTCAGATTGGGTCACTGTCACTAGTGGGGTACCTCACTGGTCAGTATTGGGCCCTATTCTTTTCAATATATTTATTAATGATCTTGTAGAAGGCCTGCACAGTAAAATATCTATTTTTGGTAAAACTGTGTAAAGTAATTAACACTGAAGAGGACAGTTTTCTGCTACAGATGGATCTGGATAGATTGGGGGCTTGGGCAGAGAAATGGCAGATGAGGTTTAACACTGACAAATGTAAAGTTATGCACATGGGAAGGAATAATGCAAGTCACCCGTACATATTAAATGGTAAAACACTCGGTAACACTGACATGGAAAAGAATCTAGGAATTTTAATAAACAGCAAACTAAGCTGCAAAAAACAGTGTCAGGCAGCTACTGCCAAGGCCAATAAGATAATGGGTTGCATCAAAAGGGGCATAGATGCCCGTGATGAGAACATAGTCCTACCACTTTACAAATCACTAGTCAGACCACACATGGAGTACTGTGTACAGTTCTGGGCTCCTGTGAACAAGGCAGACATAGTAGAGCTGGAGAGGGTTCAGAGCAGGGAACCCAAAGTAATAAATGGAATGGGGCAACTACAGTATCCTGAAAGGTTATCAAAATTAGGGCTATTCTCTTTAGAAAAAAGACGACTGAGGGGAGATCTAATAACTATGTATAAATATATCAGGGGTCAGTACAAAGATCTGTCCCATCATCTATGTATCCCTAGGACTGTGACTGAGGGGACATCCTCTGCGTCTGGAGGAAAGAAGGTTTGTACACAAACATAGAAAAGGATTCTTCACTGTAAGAGCAGTGAGACTATGGAACTCTCTGCCTGAGGAGGTGATGATGGTGAGTACAATAAAGAAATTCAAGAGGGGACTGGATGTATTTCTGGAGTGTAATAATATTACAGGCTACAGCTACTAGAGAGGGGTCATTGATCCAGGGAGTTATTCTGATTGCCTGATTGGAGTCGGGAAGGAATTTTTGTCCCCTTAAGTGGGGAAAATTGGCTTCTGCCTCACAGGGTTTTTTTGTCTTCCTCTGGATCAACTTGTAGGAAACAGGCCGAACTGGATGGACAAATGTCTTTTTTCGGTCTTATATACTATGTTACCATGTTACGTAGCGTGAGGAAATCCGCATTTGTTGCAAATCGAATTTTTCCTGAAATTCTAAACGAATTCCACTTTGTCAGCTTCGATTCACTCATCTCTAATGAGCACCTTTGAAAACATGGCAGTTTCTGTGTGTAGTAAGTTCAAGGCCAAAGGTAGCAGCTCATTAATTTTTATCTTAGTTTCAGAATGTACTGTTGGACAAGAGAGAGAGTTATGTTTCTCTTCCTCTTAGGGATGCGCTGTTAACCTAGCAACTAGCTTTGAGATAAGAATGCCAGTAGAAACCTCTTAATTATGAGAATTCTTTCAGTATGATGTAAAGGTATTACTTTTATGAATAGCCAATCACATCATTAGTTTCAATTGCCACCCTCTTGGTGGTTTGCCAGTTGTATCTATGAACAATCTGTAACATAGTAACATAGTACATAAGGCCAAAAAAAATTATCTGTCCATCCAGTTCGGCCTGTCATCCTGCTAGTTGATCCAGAGGAAGGCAAAAAAAAAAAACTGTGAGGTAGAAGCCAATTTTCCCCACTTAAGGGGAGTAAAAAATTCCTTCCCGACTCCATTCAGGCAATCAGAAGTACTCCCTGGATCAACGACCCATCTCTAGTAGCTATAGTCTGTAATATTATTACACTCCAGAAATACATTCAGGCCCCTCTTGAATTCCTTTATTGTACTCACCATCACCACCTCCTCAGGCAGAGAGTTCCATAGTCTCAATGCTCTTACCGTAAAGAATCCTCTTCTATGTTTCTGTACAAACCTTCTTTCTTCCAGACGCAGAGGATGTCCCCTCGTCACAGTGACAGTCCTCGGGATAAATAGATGATGGGAGAGATCTCTGTACTGACCCCTGATATATTTATACATAGTGATTAGATCTCCCCTAAGTCGTCTTTTTTCTAAAGTAAATAACCCTAATTTTGATAATCTTTCAGGATACTGTAGTTGCCCCATTCCAGTTATTACTTTAGTTGCCCTCCTCTGAACCCTCTCCAGCTCTGCTATGTCCGCCTTGTTCACAGGAGCCCAGAACTGCACACAGTACTTCATGTGTGGTCTGACTAGCAATTTGTAAAGTGGTAGGACTATGTTCTCATCACGGGCGCCTATGCCCCTTTTAATGCAACCCATTATCTTATTGGCCTTGGAGGCAGCTGCATGACACTGGTTTTTGCAGTTTAGTTTGCTGTTTATTAATATTCCTAGATCCTTTTCCATGTCAGTGTTACCGAGTGTTTTACCATTTAGTATGTACAGGTGACTTGCATTATTCCTTCCCATGTGCATAACTTTACATTTGTCATTGTTAAACCTCATCTGCCACTTATCTGCCCAAGTCTCCAATCTATCCAGATCCCTCTTTAGCAGTATATTGTCCTCCTCAGTGTTAAATACTTTACTCAGTTTAGTGTCATCTGCAAAAATTGATATTTTACTATGCAAGCCTTCTACAAGATCATTAATAAATATATTGAAAAGAATAGGGCCCAGTACTGACCCCTGAGGTACCCCACTATTGACAGTGACCCAATCTGAGTGTCTACTGTTAATAACCACCCTCTGGTTTCTGTCACTCAGCCAGTTACTTACCCACTTACAGACATTTTCTCCCAGTCCGAGCATCCTCATCTTACCGTATTTTTTGCCCTATAAGATGCACCGGCCCATAAGACACACCTAGGTTTTAGGGGAGGAAAATAAGAAAAAAAATATTTTTAACTAAAAGGTGTGCTTTTGGTGGTTTTGGAACTAATGGTGGTCTGTGGATGGCACTATTATGGGGGATCTGTGGATGTCACTGTTATGGGAGGGATCTGTGAATGTCACTGTTATGGGGGGATCTGTGAAGGAGACTGTTATGGGGGATCTGGGGATGGTACTGTTATGGGGGATCTGTGGATGTCACTGTTATGGGGGGGGGGATCTGTGGATGTCACTGTTATGTGGGGGGGGGGATCTGTGATGGACACTGTTAACAGTATCCTTCACAGATCCCGCCCATAACAGGGCTGGCACTGTTACGGGGATCTGTGGATGACACTGTCATGGGGATCTGTGGATATCACTGTTATGAGGGATCTGTGGATGGCACTGTTATGGGGGATCTGTGGATGGCACTGTTATTGGGGATCTGTGGATGGCACTGTTATATATGTGTCATCCACAGACCCTCCCCACCCCATAACAGTGCCATCCACAGATCCCCCATCCCATAACAGTGCCATCCACAAACCCCCTCCCCCCATAAAACTGAGCGAGCGGGAAGGGACTGGGAGGAGGAGCTGGGGGCTGGCAATTGCGGAGGGGCCGGTGCAGTGACTGTACTCCTACCCCCTGCTCCAGTGCAGCACTATAAAAATATAAGATATCTAATTCAATTAAAAGTTACTGCCCATGCCTCTCACTCCTAATATTACAGACACACGGCAGCTTCTGTTGAAAGCAGGCAGTAAGGCCGGGCGGCCGGCGCATCACTCACTGTTGTCACGTGCCTGCCCACAGTGACTCCACATGTTCATGTCCCTCACTTATATCTTCTCGGACTGTGGGCTTTAGATAGGACTTTAAATAAAGGCAGACACCTCCCCCTCTCCGGTTTTTATGATCCTTTCTAAACAGACTGTAACCCTGTACATTAACTGCCCAGTCATAGCTATCATCCAGCCATGTCTTAGTTATTACCACTATGTCATAGTCCTCCTCACACATCACTAATTCCAGTCCCCAGTTTTGTTAGTCAGGCTTCTGGCATTAGTGTACATACAATTAAGAGGTTTTTCTATATTTTTATCCCTACACCTTTCCTTCTGAACTGTTTTAGTCCCTCCTTCCATTCCTCCCCCAGTCCCACTACCTTGCCCCGGTATCTATCTGCACTATCTTCCCCTCTTATAATGTAAGTACCCTCCCCCCAGTACCTAGTTTAAACACTCCTCCAACCTTCTCTCCATCTTTCCCCCAACACAGCTGCCCCTTCCCTTTTGAGTTGCAGCCCGTCCCTACGATAGAGCATGTAGCCGACAGAGAAGTCGGCCCAGTTCTCCAGGAACCCAAATCCCTCCTTCCTACACCAATTCTTGAGACACTTATTAACCTTCCTAATCTTCCACTGTCTTTCTTGTGTGGCTCTTGGTACAGGCAGTATCTCGGAAAATACTACCTTTGAGATCCTTGCCCTAAGCTTTTGACCTAAATCCCTGAAATCATTTTTAATGACGCTCCACCTACCTAACTTTGTCATTGGTTCCTGTTATATCTATACGTGTGTGAAAAAAATAAAAGGTAGAAGAACTTAGTTCACAGCAAGAAGTCTGTGGTCTTTAGTTTTTTCTCCTGAGTACTCAGACATCTGCTAATTTGGAGTCCACCGCTCATCCGGCCTTAGAGTTTTTGCCCTAACAGCCACATCTCCAGTGTAAAGTGTGCAAATCCAAAAAATATCTGTGACATCCAGTGTACTTTTCCGTAGACAGTGTCTGCTGCGGACAATGACATTACCAGTGCCACATCTGCAGTGTAACATGTGCGCTGTAAAAATGTACCTGACATACAGTGTACTTTTTCAATATACGGTGTCCTCTTCTGACAGTGACATTACCAGTGCAACATCTGCAGAGCAACATGCGCGTTTAAAATTTTTATCTGTGATATACAGTGTACTATTCAATAGACGGTGTCCGCTTCTGACAGTGACATTACCAGTGCCACATCTCCAGTGTAACTTGTGCGCATAAAAATTTTATGACATACAGTTTACTTTTTCCGTAGACATCTTTCCCAGCAGCGACCTAGGAGTCCAAGATGAATCCTGACATCCTCCTCATGCTGTTCCCGAACCATTTCAGTGGTAATTCCATCACTCTTCAGAGAAGGGGGTGCCTGGTTTAATGCTCAGGTTCTCATATTGACTTCCATTATACTCAGGTGTTCTGTAGAGCACCCGAACTTCCCGATGTGTTCGGCCCGAGCACCCGAGCACTTTGGTGCTCGATCAACACTACTGGCCAGTGATCCAAATCTGAACAAGGTTTTCCTAGTTTTCTTTCTGACAGCCAGCCTGCATTCCCAAGCAATTCAATGCCATTGTTGTCATCATCATCATCAGCTGCTTCTTCTCCTACTCAGACTTTTCCTTGTTCCTCCACTCCAATGTGAAATATGAATAACAGAATGAGTGGATATGAGGTAACTAATATTGACCAGCAATTAGCTTGTCTATAAGCTCAACCCACACCTGGCCAAGTTGCTGGTGGTATAGTTGCTATTGTACCACTTAGTTGTGATAATCGTGGCACAGTTCTGCACCTTCACCAACATTTCATTCTGCTGTATGATATTCATACTTCTACCAAGCTGTCCATTTGTTACAAAACAATTGTTTAAAATTGTAATTCTCATTTTGTGGCAAGGTGCAGGACTACCTGATACAGTCAGGGACAGTATATGTCTTTCACGGCACACTGGGTCAATCTTTTCCATGTCAGAAGAGAGGCAGCACTGCAGCAACAAGGCCAGATCCTATGAGGATGAGGAGCTGCCACTGGAGGAGGAATTTTCAGAGGTGGAGGAACAGGAGGATGGTGATGACGATGACAATGGCCTAATCATCTCGGTGCTGCAGTGAATGATGAAGCAGTCTGATGATTACTGATTAGCAGAGTTGAGCGAATCCGAACTGTATAGTTCGGGTTCATACAGAATTGTGTGGTGTTCGGGACACGGACCCGAACCCGAACATTTTCAAAAAAGTTTGGGTTCGGGTCCGTTGTCTGGCGATTTCTTCCCGCTTTCTGAAGGGCTGCACAGCAGCCAATCAGCAAGCGTTTTACTTCTTGCCCTAAAAAGCCATCACAGCCATGCCTCCCCTGCTCAAGTGTAATTTTAGGGGAAAAACCGTATTCCTTGTCCACAAAACAGTTCTGCATACACTGTCCAACGACATATTTTATATTTCTGCATATAATAGTGCTTGTTTGTTTTTTATAGAAAAAAAAAGTTATTCAATGTCTACCAAACAGTCTGAAATTCCCATTCCAACCACCTATTTTACATTGCTGCTGTGAAATACAGCATGAGTGTATTTTTTTGACAAAAAAGTTGAAATCCTGATCCGCAAAGCATTTTGGAATACACCGCCCAAATACCGATTTCACATTACAGCTGATAAATAGTGCATTATTTTTTTTTTTTGAGTGAAAAAAGCTAAATTCCTGATTCACAAAGCAGTTGTACATACACGGTATAAATACCTCCATTTAATTTACAGCAGTGAAAAACTGCATTTGTGAATATTGGTGACAAAAGCCGTGACATAGTCCATTTGCCTATCCTGGGATCTGTGGTGCCACAGAGCACTTGTGTATACAATGCACTAAACCGCATATTCCATTTCAGCTATCAAATAGTACATCAGTGTATCCTGATCCACCAAGCCTATTTTACACCGCCAAAATATATATTTGACATTTCTGCGGTTAAATAGAGAATCCATGTAATTTTGGGGAAAAACGTATTTCTTGTCCACAAAACAGTTCTGCATACACCATCCAACGACATATTTTATATTTCTGCAGGGAAATAGTGCTTCTTTGTTTTTTACAGAAAATATACTTTATTCAAGGTCCACCAAACAAGTGTATGTTTTTTGACAAAAAATTGGTAATCCTGATCCACAGAGCATCTTCAAATACACTGTTTCAATACCGATTTTACTACACACTTTCAAAAAAATCCTTTAGCGGGGCAAATAGATGTCAGATGACGGGGTCGCTCCATGACCCCTTTTTTCTTTCAAACTACCCCTGCCCTGCATACCTGACTGGGAAATATACATCGATGTGTATTTTCATTTCAGCTTAACTGGAGACGGGAGATTTCTGTTCGGTGTCCAGGACGCTGGAAGTCTCACACCAGGAAAGGATCCAAAACGTGTGGATATTTTGAGAAGCGATTTTAAAAGCAGCGCGGTTCCAATACCTTGAACGTTTGATTTGGATGCTAGACCCACAGCATTAGAGGAGCCTGCAGCAGCGCAAGTACCTGTGTCAATTCCTGATTGTCAGAAAAAGTATATTTATATCTGACTGGGAAATATATTATGTAAATTCGGCGGCGTTTACATAGTTGAGTGATCTGTACCCCTTTTTTCTTTCACACTACCCCTGCCCTGCATACCTGACTAGGAAATATATTTTGTAAATTTGGCGGTGTTTAGATTGTTGGGTGATCTGAACCCCTTTTTTCTTTCAAACTACCCATGCCCTGCATACCTGACTGGGAAATATATTCTGCACGCTGGTAGACGTGCTGCTGATGGCATTCCCAGCTGACACCGGGGCCTCAGTTGGAAGCACAAGATGAAGGCAGAGGAGGAGGAAGTCGCCAACGCAGCTGGGGCTCCGCCAGCACCTCAGAAGGCAGGGTTATCATGGCCGAAATGTGGAAAAGCTTTGTCAGCACGCCACAAGAACCAACACCACCAGGTGATATGAAACGTCTTAGCACGAGGCAGCATTTCAGCAACATGGTGGAACAGTATGTGTGCACACGCCTACATTTACTGACTGATAGGTCTGCCCCATTCAACTTCTGGGTCTCCAAATTGGACACATGGCCTGAGCCTGCCCTTTATGCCTTGGAGGTGCTGTCCTGCCCTGCAGCCAGTGTATTGTTTGGACGTGTGTTTAGCACGGCAGGTGGCGTTATCACAGACAAGTGCAGCCACCTGTCCACAGCCAATGTGGACAAGCTCACGTTCATTACGATGAACCAGGCATAGATCCCACAGGACTTGTCCATACCTTGTGCAGAATATACATGTATACCGGCCTCACCCAGCCTTTGTTATACTCCAGCGCACTTTCTCTTTGTTTTCTTTTCTATATTTCCTAATGTTTTGGGGTCTACCCAAATAAAAATAATAAAAAAGTAAAAAACAAAAAACAGTGTTGGTGGTGACCTTTTGCACCACTGCTCCTCCTCCTAGTTCAAGATGATTATTTTTAATTTTTATGTATTTTATGTTATTTTAAGTAATTTCCCTATCCACTTTTGTTTGCATGGCAATTGTCCAGCTCTTACCCCCATTTTGCTTCCTTTTGCAGCCTTTTCCATTACTTTTTCAGAGCCATTTTAGTGCCGCAAAGTTCAGATCACCATTGACTTCATTTGGGTTCGGCGTCAAGTTCAGGTCCCGAACTCAAACTTTGCGACAAAGTTCGGCCAAACCCGGCGAACCTGTTCTTCCTGGTGTTCGCTCAACTCTATGTAATACCAAATGATCAAAAAGTCATATGTACCCCGAAATGGTACCAACCAAGCCGTCATCTATGAAGTTATTACTCGAAGTCACGCGAGACTTCGCGAAGTAATAACTTAGGCTCATCGGAGCCAATACATTCTAATACTGCACAGAGCGCTCGCTCTGTACAATATTGAAACAAAGTTTTATGCAAATTGACTTCGGATGTTTCATCCAAAGTCGATTCGCTCATCCCTATTTTGTAACTCAGGCACAGTTTATATTTGTTGATTTTTACAATGTTCATCTGACAGGTTAGATCATGTGTGATTTTTATAAAGCAGGTTGTTACAGACGCAAAGTTATCAAATATGTCTACATGTTTTACATAGTAAAGCATTTTTGAATTGAGTTTTTGTGTCTCCATTTTCTGAAAACCATACAGTATATATATATTTTTTATTTTGCTGCCAACCGTTTTGTGCAGGGCCTCATTTTTTGCAGGAAGAGTTGATGTTTTTATTGGTACCATTTTTGGGTACAAATTATACTTTATGGGGCAAGGTGAAAAAAATAGTTTGTTTTGCCACAGATGTTATTATTTATTTATTATTATTATTATTATTATTATTATTATTTATTTATTTTTAATGATTATTATTTATTAATATATATGATGTCCACTTGAGGGGGTAGTTCATCTGAAATTTTTATATAACAGGTCATTTTAGATGTGGCAATACCTAATATGTATACATTTTAAAAAATTTTTACGTTTTACAGAATTAAATAATTTTTGAAACAAGAAAATGATTAGTGTTTTCTAGTTTCTGAAATTGCTGATACCTAATATGTTTGTTTTTGTCTTTTTTTATACCTTTATGGGAAAGGGCATTTTTTTTTAATTTAAAACTAAAAAAAATATATATTAAAAACACTTTTTCTTACCTTTTTTTTTTCTTTTTGTCCAACTCTGGGACTTCAACTTTTGGGGATCTGGTCCCCTCTGCAATGCATTACAATACATCTTTTATGCATAGGGAAAAACAGGTGCAAATGGCAGCTCTCACCTTCCTGCTTGACCCGTGAGCACGGAACCACAGCTTCTGGAAACGGCTGATTTGACAACAAATGAACAATGGAAAAAAAAGGCTCCAGCTCCTCCGGTGCAGTGAAAAGGTTTTATTGAAGTGTAAAAATTTCCAGTGCAAGTAAGAACAAAAACTGTCTATGCGTTTCGGACCTTTACGCATAGACAGTTTTTGTTCTTACTTGCAGTGGAAATTTTGATATAAATAAAACTTTTTCACTGCACCGGAGGAGCTGGAGCCTTTTATTCCATTGTTCATTTGTTACCTTTTATGCCTATGTTACGTATATAGAGTTGAGTGAACCCGAACTGTAAAGTTCGGGTTCGTACCGAACTTTACGATTTTTCGCATCCAGACCCGAACCTGAATATTTCCGTAACAGTTCGGGTTCATTGTTCGGCGATTTCTTGGCACTTTTTGAAAGGCTTCAGGGCAGCCAATCAACAAGCGTTTCACTACTTTGCCCTAAGAAGCCATCACAGCCATGCCTGCTAATGGCATGGCTGTGATTGGCCAGTGCAGCATGTGACCCAGCCTCTATTTAAGCTGGAGACATGTAGCACCGCCTGTCATTCTGCTTTTCTCAGTGTAGGGATGGGATGCTGCTGCTTTGAGGGAGAGATTAGGGAAGAATTCTATTGAACTCAGTGGTGTTAAATATTCAAACTACAGCAATTATTAAGGGTGCTATGCTACATATTTGTACCTAGCCCTGAGCCCAGTGATACTGCAAAATAATTTTTAATCCATCTGTTAGTGAGGTGGGGGTCGGCAGCCATTTTAGCAACTGCAGTGTCCTTGGAACTGCATGTGACCTGCATGTGTGCCAGGGACATTAGTCTAATTATTTTCTGGTAGCTCAGTGGAGGAAAAAAATCCCTTTTTCTGGCAGGTCAAGTACCACTACAGCCTGCAGTGCATAACTGGCATTGAAAATTATCACACACTGTCACACATTTTTGTGACCTAAAGCGATTTATTTAGCTGTCTGCCACAGGCACTGCATATCTGAAAAGTCCAATAAAACCGTAAAATACTGCAGTTACCTTGCTGCTGTAAAAAAGTAAAATTTTTGTGCTATATAGCACTTTTGCATACAACGCTGCATTACCTATTTTATTATTTACCAGTGACATACTACATTTCTATAGTTGGTTGCCAAAACCCCTATTGTATTGCCACAGAGCACTTTTGCTTACAACGTTGCATTACCTAATTTATAATTTACTAGTGACATACTGCATTTCTATAGTGGGTTCCAAAAAACACTGGTTTTGTGCTAGATTGCACATTTGTGGCCTACTCTGCACTTTTGATATTCCAATAAAACCGTAAACTACTGCATTTACATAGTTGTTTGCAAAAAACACTGGTTTTGTGCTAGATTGCACATTTGTGGCCTGGTCTGCACTTTTGATATGCCAATAAAATGGTTAACTACTGCATTTACATAGTTATTTGCAAAAAACACTGTTTGTGTGCTGTATTGCACATTTGTGGCCTAGTCTGCACTTCTGATATGCCAATAAAACGTTTAACTACTGCATTTCAATTTTTTTTAATAAAAACACTGGTTTTGTGCTAGATTGCACATTTGTGGCCTAGACTGTACTTTTGATATTCCAATAAAACGGTTAACTACTGCATTTACATAGGTGTTTGCAAAAAACACTGTTTTTGTGCTAGATTGCACATTTGTGGCCTAGCCTGTACTGCTATTCCAATAAAATAGTTAACTTTTTTATTTATAAAAACACAGTTTTTGTGCTAGATTGCGCATTTGCGGCCAACGCTGCATTTCTGACAGTCAAATTAAACCATTAACTTCTGTTACATTGTTATTTGGAAAATTTTTGGTTATAGTGAAGTAATTGAATTGAATTGCTCCATTACACTGTTGTGTGACCTAAACAAATGTATTCTGTTTATGACACGGGCACTGCCTTACTGTTAGTGAACTAAATTTTTGACTATTGGCAGTTAAATTGACACCTGAGATAAACCATCTGTTAGTTTGGTGGGTGAACGCAAATAATGAGAAGAACATCAAATAAGAGATGTGGACATGGTCGTGGTGGTGTTGGTGGAGCTCCTGTTACTGGGGGAGGACGTGGCTGTTCTGCGCCAGCTACAAGTCCAAGAGAAACACATTCCTCTGGTGTGAGTAGGCCACAGAACCTGCAGCGTTATTTGGTAGGCCCAAATGCCGCTCTATGGATGGTGAGGCCAGAACAAGTACAGGCGATAGTAGATTGGGTGGCTGACAGTGGCTCCAGTTCCTTTACATTATCTCCCACCCAGTCCTCTACAGAAAGCTCAGAGTTGGCACCTGCAGCCCATGCCCATCAGTCTTTTACCTAACCCCCTTGCAAATCAGCCAAGCAGTCTGAGCTCCAAGTTATGCAGCAGACTCTTATGCTTTTTGATGACCCTGCTGTCAGGGTTTCCCCGTGCCATCCACATAGCCTTGCCCTGCCCCAGAAGTGGAAGACATTGATTGCACTGATGCCCAACCACTTATGTTGCAGGATGAGGACATGGGAATACCACAGCAGCACGTCTCTGATGTTGACGAAACACAGGTGCCAAATGATGCGGCTTACTGCAGTGTGCAGACCGACGAGGAGGGCAGGGGTCAAGAATGTGTGGAAGATGATGTGGAGAATTATGAGATCCTAGAACCCAACTGGACTCAAAGTCATGTTAGTGACGTGTGCAGTTCTGAGGAAGAGGCCCACTGTCTCACACAGAGGCAACAGCACAGCAAAAGAGGGAGCAGGGTGCAAAAGCGGAGCGTCCGTCCCCAAGAAAATATGCTTGCCACTGCCCACCGCACCCAGGGACCGAGCACACCAAAGCCAGCTCCAAGGAGTTCATTGGCATGGCAGTTCTTCAGACAATGTCCTGACGACAAGACACGAGTGGTTTGCACGAAAATTCGCAAATTCGTAATCTCCAGACAATATTTTCTTGTTTGCGAAAATGCGCATAAAAATTCGCATACATTAGCATAAACATTTGCATAAATTAGCATAAAAATTCGCATAAACTTGCATTTAAAAGATATCCTTTAAATACCAGCTTATGCAAATGTTTATGCTAATTTATGCAAATGTTTATGCAAATTTTTATGCGCATTTTCGCAAACAAGAAAATATTGACATTATTTTCTTGCATGCGGAAATTTTCATATAAAAAATTCGCATAAAGTGAATATTCGCAATTGCGAATATATTTTGCGATATTCTAAATATTCGCGAATCCTCGAAGTGCTGATATATGCGATTAAAATTCGCAATTCGAAAATTTGTGATCAACACTACATCAGAGCCTGAAGTGAGGCATAAACATTCTAAACCTAAGCATAACCTGCGAGACCAGGCATGCAAAGCACAAACTGCAGTGGAGTAAACCGCTTAAAACCAAGAAAGGCTCCTCCTGCTTCTTCTTCTGCTGCTGGCTCTGCCTCTTTCTCCATCTCTGAAGTCACAATGGCACCTGCCACCCAGCAAACAGATGATGTGCCACCAACACCTCCACCTCTGTCACCATAACTAAGCATCTCCAGCGTTCAGCTGTCCATCTCACAAACACTGGAGAGAAAGAGGAAATACCCACCTACCCACCCTCGATCCCTGTCCCTGAATGCCAGCTTTTCAAAATTACAGGCCTTGGAAATGCTGTCATTCCGCCTGTTGGAAACGGACTGTTTTAAACAGCTGATGGCGGTGGAGGTCCCATAAATTACGTCGTTCTCAGCCGCCACTACTTTTCCAGGTGAGCCGTCCCTTCCCTGCACAACCAAGTGGAGGATAAAATCAAGTGTGCACTGTGCAACGCCATCTGGCAAGGTCCTCATAACCACAGATACATGGATCAGTAAGCACGGGCAGGGATGCTATATCTCCCTAACTACACACTGGGTAAATATAGTGGCGGCTGGGCCCGAGGCGGATACCGGTTTGGCGCATGTCCTTCCACCACCGAGGATCGCAGGGCATTATTCTTTGCCTCCTGTTGCCTCCTCCTCCTAGTCTGCTTCCTCCTCCTGCTCTTCTACCACCTCCTCATCCGGTCAGTGAAAGACCTTCACCACCAACTTCAGCACAGCCAGGGGTAAGCGTCAGCAGGCGGTTTTAAAACTTAAGTGTTTGGGGGTCAAACCCCACACCGCACAGGAGCTGTTGAGGGGCATAGAAGAACAAACTGATGAGTGGTTGCTGCCAGTGAGCCTCAAGCTCGGCCTGGTGGTGTGCGATAATGGTCGAAATCTCATAGCAGCTCTGGGACTAGCCAGTTTGACGCACATCCCTTGCCTGGTGCATGTGCTAAATTTAGAGGTGCAGAAATTCTTTAAAAACTACCCAGACATGTCAGAGCTGTTGCAGAAAGTGTGGTTCATCTGAGTGCACTTTTGGCGTTCTCACCCTGCTGCTCGCCTGTCTGTGCTGCAGCGTAACTTCGGCCTTCCTGCTCACCGCCTCATATACGACGTTCCCATCAGGTGGATCTCCACCTTGCAAATGCAGGAGAGACTGTGCGAGCAGCAGCAGGCGATAGCGGAGTTTCAGCTGCAGCACGCACGGGTCAGTCGCTGTGCGGAACAGCGCCACTTCACCACCAATGAGTGGTCCTCCAATGCGAGACCTGAGTGCCTTGTTGCGGTGTTTTAAGTATTTAACCTACATGGCCTGTGGTGATGACGCCATTCTTAGTGTTACAATACCACTTCTATGTCTCCTTGAAAAAACACTTAGAGCGATAATGGAAGAGGATGTGGCACAGGACGAAGAGGAGGAGGAAAAGGGGGCATTTCAAAGGGTTTCAGGCCAGTCATTCAGAAGTGGCTCAGAGGGTGGGTTCCTGCACCAGAAGAGGCCAGGTACACATTTGGCCAGTCAGGGCACAGTTCTGGAGGATGAGGAGGAGGTACCGTGTTCACAGCAGGGTGGCACCCCACGCAGCTCATGGCCGACACTGGAGCATGGCTGGGGGAATACTGAGGACACAGACAAATACACCACCCACAGAGGACAGCTTATCCTTTCCTCTGGGCAGCCTGGCACACACGAGTGACTACATGCTGCAGTGCCTGCGCAAGGACCGCAGAGTTTCTCACATTTTAACTTGTGCTGACTACTGGGTTGCCACCTTGCTGGATCCCCATTACAAAGACAACGTGCCATCCTTATTTCCCTCACTGAAGCGTGATAGGAAGATGCGCGACGACCAGCTCCTCTGAGGGCATTCCCAACTGACATCGGGGGACAAGTAGAAGCACAAGGCGAAGGCAGAGGAGGAGGAGGAAGAAGAGGTCGCCAACGCAGCTGAGTCACGGCCAGCACCTCAGAAGGCTGGGTTAGCATGGCTGACATGTGGAAAAGCTTTATCACCTCGACAAAGCAACCGGCACCACCAGCTGATATGGAACGTCTTAGCAGGAGGCAGCATTTGAACAACATGGTGGAACAGTACATGTGGACATGCCTACACATACTGACTGATGGTTCTGCCCCACTCAACTTCTGGGTCTCCCAATTGTTCACATGGCCTGAACTTGCCCTTTATGCCTTGGAGGTGCTGGCCTGCTCTGCAGCCAGTGAATTGTCTGGACATGTATTTAGCACGGCAGGGTGCGTTATTACAGACAAATGCAGCTGCCTGTCCTCAGCCAACGTGAATAAGCTCACGTTCATTAAAATGAACCAGGTTTGGATCCCACAAGACTTGTCTGTACCTTTATCAGAATATACATTTTTACCGGCCATAACCATACATTCTTGTACTCAAGTGCACTTATTCTTGGTTTTCTTTTTTTTATTTGTCCCATTATTTTGGGGGCTACCAAAAAAACATTGTTAGCTACCTCCTCCTCCTCTTTTTCCACTTCCACCTACAACACCACAATCACCGTCTCCTCAACCACATCCACCTCCTCCTCTGAGTTGCAGGTTAATAATTTTAAATGTTTATTTTATTTTAAGTTATTTCCCTATCCTCATTTGTTTGCAGAGCACTTGCCATGCTCTTAAGCACATTTTGCTGCCTTTGCAGCCCTCTAGCCCTTTCCAGGACTTTTTTAAAGCCATTTTAGTGCCCAAAAGTTCGGGTCCCCATTGACTGCAATGGTGTTCTGGTTCGTGGTAAAGTTCGGGTCCCGAACCCAAATTTTTTTGTGAAGTTCGGCCGATCCCGTCGAACCCGAACTTCCAGGTGTCCGCTCAACTCTATACATGTACAAGGTATATGTTTTGTGAATAATAAAGAGCTTAGCAAGTTTGCATAGTACTGTAATGATTTCATAGAATTTTTAATAGATAATGATCCAATTAAATTAAACTATTTGGATATAGAGGTAACCAAGAATGATGGCAATCACACTATTTTCGAAGCTTACATATAGGATTTTGTGATAAGCGGCATAGGCAATATTCGAATTCGCAATATTTAGTGATTTTTTTGGCCAAACATTCACCATAAATTAACAAATTCTATAATTCATGATTGCAAAAATCGTAATGTAATATGCGCATATTGCGCACATACACACAATTTCTTTATCTATAACATATAATAAACAGACAATCACACAAAGGCTGTATGCCAACTTCTCTCACTGCTTAGTAGGGCTGTATCAAATTTTTCAGTTTTCTAATTGTCCTAATATTACATTCAATAACCTTTCTATACTTTGTCATGTAAACTAATTTGCATAAACATGTAAATATGGGAAAGGCATGCAAATTAGCAGAATCAGAAGCAACTGTGAGACTTACTGGTTCTCAGTCAGATGAGAGCTGGTGTTGAATGTCTCTTAGTGCACAAGGCTGCCATTGTAAGGTATGCTGACAGTACCTGTCTCATGGATAGGTTGTTGGCTTGCACATACCCGGCTTTTGGCATACAGCCTTTGTGTGATTGTCTATTATATGTTGTCTATTGTATGTTATAGGTAATGATTTAATTTAAAAATAACATAATATAGCATCTATTAAAAAAACTCTAAAATAATAGGTAGGAAAATATTTATAATAAAAGTTTATTAATGATAGGTAAAATAATAACTATAAAAAAGTATGCATGATTGATAGCATAATAAGGAAAAAAATATGCTACATACAATAAGTGAGAAAAGATTATAGGTTTATATAATGATGAAAAAAATCTAGAATATTCGTGATTGTGAAGATATAGCACTATATTCCAGATATTCTCGAAATGCCGATATTCGCGATAAAATTTTGTGATTAGAATATTCGTGCTCAACACTATGGATGTAATAATCATGACATATAATTGTTTTCTGGAGGTGTTATATCAGGCACTTGAAAGTTAGGTTGTGTAATATATAGGATGTACTTAGCACTTCAATTAGAATAGATGTAATGAATCATGTAATGCTCATAGATTATCATGCACTTAGCACTTTATATCTATATTTTCAATTTAGGTTTAATGTGTCACGTTATGTTATCATGCACTTAGCACTTTATATCTATATTTTCAGTGTAGGTTCCCTCCTTTCTGATCTTAAGTATAGTTTAAAATAAAATAGTTGGTATGTCCTTCCGTCATTCCCAAGTAGTAGTAGTGTTCATTGCCGGGAGCGCATCGCGGTCGAGGCACCAGTGGTACTTTCACCAAAAGGGTTAAGGCTCCTGTGACCTCGGGCTGCATGGTTACGTCAGTCTGCCCTCACAGATGCTGCGCCTGGGTGGAAGTTACATGTTCACTGGGGGCAGCGACTTGTGATGTGCCGTAAAAGCAGTGGGATGAATGCTTCACCACATGAAAAGTCCTAGCAATTTTATGGGCCAGTAACTAGTTTAAATCATCCCCAGTTATTTAGTATAACCTCTCCTCTTGAAGAAGCTGTCACCGAAACGCGCGTAGTGTGTACCAACCACCGATTATAACCTGCTGCAAGGTATTTACTGTTGGCCATGTAATATTGTGCAATATGGTTTGTGACCGGGATCCTAGGTAGATCGCAAGTTTGAGGGATTCCCAGCGGTACATAGATAGGAAGGCTCGGGCATAGATGCATTTCAAATTGATAGGTTGCATGGTCATACATAGACACATTGCGTATAGGACTCAAATGGTTACTAAGTAATAACTGTAATTGGTTGGTGGCACTTGTTGTTTGTCTCCCTACATGTGTATGTGAAAGTCATATTTTAAGTAACTTAATCAAGATTGTTATTTTAATGGGAATATGGTTACTCCATTATTTATGTTATATATATTGTAATTTAAGTACTCCCGTATATGAAGAGTTAAGGTAGAGTATATTGGAGATATTATACAATAAGTGAGAAAAGATGTTAGGTTTATATAGTGATGAAAAAAAAATCTACAATATTTGTAATTATGAAGATATAGCACTATATTCTAGATATTTACTAATTCTCAAAAATACCTATATTCGCGATAAAAATTTGCCATTAGAATATTCGTTCTCAACACTAATAGAAATTATCTTCACAGATATGATAGTCATCACATGCCCAAAACATTTAACCCCTTAAGGACGCATGACGTACCGGTACGTCATGGTTTCCGAGTCCTTAAGGACCCATGACGTACCGGTACGTCATATCTTTAAAATGCAAGTGCGGCGCAGCAGGGGTTAATAGTAACAGGATGTCCGCTGAAATCATTCAGCGGGCATCCTGTCACAACGCCGAGGGGGGTCATTTGACCCCCCCCGTATCGGCGATCGCAGAAAACCACGGTTTGCTGCGTTTCCGGTCCATTCGGGTCTCCGGTGACCCGATGAACCGGAAAAGAATGGTGATCGGTGGTGTGATCAGTGCTGGGATCCGATTGGTCCGGGGAGAGAGGCGGGAGATTCAAATTCCCGGCGCTCCTCTCTCCCCTCCTCTTCCTGCTGCTGCTGCCGAGTGAGGATCGCACCCGCACAGCTCCAGCACCGCTCCAGCACCGTTCCAGTGGCACCCCCCCCCCCCGCCGGGCCGGCTCCCATCACCCTCTGCCATCAGGTAGGTTAGGGTCAGCAAGGGAGAGGTATCTTATTTTTTTTAGTGTTTAGGAAAAAAGTTTTTTTTCTATTTCGGTGCTGCCTGTGGTTGTTGGGGTCCACAGCACTTAGCTGTGAGACCCTAAACCCATGTCCCGTGACCCGTGTCAACCCATCACCAAGCCCCCACCCCCCCCCACCACCACCACCACTCCACCACCACTTTTTTTTTTTTTTTCGTGCGCTTACTGTGGTCGGCACTTTTAGCGTCCGGCCACCGTTAGCGCATCGCCCACCCCACCGCTGATCAGTGCCGGACGGCTGATCAGCTAGTTTGAACCTAATTTTTTTTTTTTTTATAACGCTTGTCCATTTTTTTCTTATTATTAGTACGTGAACACCCGCCCCCACACACACGCACATACAATAAAGTTTGACACACACGCACATACACGCACACACATACCCATGGCCCACCGGATGTTCTTGGCGGAGGAGGCATATGCCCAGATGCTCTCCGACACCGAGAGCGCCAGTGAGGATGAGGATGACCCCACGTTCCTCCTTTCATCCGCATCCTCCTCATCATCATCTGATGATGATGAACCCCCAAGGCGGCGGAGACGCCGCCAGGCGGAGCCAGGGTCCCCACATGCTAGGGAACCCGTGGCCCCCACCAGTACGAGCAGCCCTGGGGTTCGTACTGGTTTCCTGGCCCATCAAATAAGCGCACCGGAGCCCCCCACCGGTGAACTTAGCTGGTGTCCCCCAGTGGACTATGAGCCTGCGATTCTGGATTTTGTTGGCAATCCTGGAATCCAGATTCCCACAGTGGGGTTCACTGAAATATACTTTTTTAGTTTTTTTTTCAGTGACCCACTGGTGAATCTGATGGTGGAGCAGACGAATCTGTACGCCCAACAGTTCGTCGCTCAGCACCCAGGCTCCTTTTTGGCTAGACCCGGTGGCTGGACGCCAGTCAGTGCAGCCGAGATGAGGACGTTTTGGGGCCTCGTGCTGCACATGGGTCTAGTGCAAAAACCCAGTGTCAGGCATTACTGGAGTGGGGACGTCCTCTATCAGACCCCACTGTACAGTATGGCCATGACGCGTCCCAGATTCGAGGCTATCCGGAAATGCCTGCATTATGCAGATAATGCAGCATGTCCCCCCCAAGGTGATCCTGCCTATGACCAGCTGTATAAGATACGGCCGATCATCGATCGTTTCGGGACCAAGTTTGCACAGGCCTACGTACCTGGAAGGGAGGTCGCGGTTGATGAGTCTCTCGTTGCTTTTAAGGGGAGACTCAGTTTCCGCCAATACATTCCCACTAAGCGAGCGAGGTATGGCGTGAAAATGTACAAAATTTGTGAGAGTACCTCAGGGTACACTTACAAATTTTGTGTTTACGAGGGACGAGATTCCCGTATTCAACCCCCAGAATGTCCCCCCACTCTGGGTGTTAGCGGGAAACTCATGTGGGACCTTGTGAACCCACTGCTGGATAAGGGTTACCACCTGTACGTGGATAACTTTTATACCAGTATTCCCTTGTTTAGGTTCCTTGCCGCCAGATCCACGTTCGCTTGTGGGACCGTGCGGAAAAATCAGCGCGGCCTCCCTACCTCCCTCCTCCAGGTACCAATCCCCAGGGGTGAGACCCGTGCCCTTACCAGCGACAACCTGTTGTTGGTCAGGTATAAGGACAAGAGAGATGTCCTTATCCTGACCACGATCCATGGTAACGGCACCATCCCAGTCTCTGTGCGAGGTACCACGGCAACGGTCCTCAAGCCCGATTGTATCGTCGACTACAATCGGTATATGGGAGGAGTTGATCTATCTGATCAAGTCCTCAAACCATATAATGCCATGCGGAAAACCCGGGCATGGTACAAAAAGGTTGCGGTCTACATGGTACAGGTTGCCATGTACAACGCTTTTGTACTATCTCGAAGCGCTGCAGCACAGAGACTTTCCTCCAGTTTTATGAGGCAGTCCTCAAGGACCTGATCTTTTCAGACCGGGAAAGAGCAGGTCGGAGTACCTCGGGAATTGGAGGCGCCCGGATCGTCCCTGGCCAACATTTTCCAGGTGTGGTCCTCCATACTGGAAAGAAGGGACGAACCCAAAAAAGATGCAGAGTGTGTCACAGGAGGGGGATACGGAAAGACACCACCACTCAGTGTGACACTTGCCCCGATCATCCGGGCCTCTGCATTATCAATTGCTTCAGGGAGTATCACACTTCCATGGAGTACTAAATTTTTATAATTCCCGACAGTCCCCTAGAGAACATAAAAAACTATGGCTCTCAGACTTTGGAGACACTGGAACAAATTTTTTTCACAAAAATATTAGTTTTAGTGCAGGCATCCTCAAACTGCGGCCCTCCAGATGTTGTAAAACTACAACTCCCAGCATGCCCAGACAACCTACAGTGGGAATTGTATTTTTACAACATCTGGAGGGCCGCAGTTTGAGGGTGCCTGCTTAGTGTTTCCAAAGTATGAGAGCCATACATATTGGGCATCACCGCGTACGTAAAAAACTTGTCTATAAATATACCCCATAAACTAGCCCTTCGATAAATGCCGTCCAAAAAAATCTAATAAAAACTATGTAAAAAAAGCCATTTTTATTTTCACCTTGGATCCCAAAAAGTGTAATAAAAAGCCATTAAAAGTCATATGCACCCCCAAATAGTGCCAATCAAACCGCCATCTCATCCCGCAAAAAATGAGCCCCTAAATTAGATAGTCGCCCAACCAAAAAAAATAAAAATTTAGCTCCCAGGCTATGGAGATACTAAAATATTTTTTATTGTTCCTCAAATGATGATATAGTATAATTTGTTTAGATTTTACATGAAGTAGACATATTAGGTATTGCCGCGTCCGTAACAATCTGCCCTATAAAAATAACATTTAACCCAACCCCCCCGGATGAACAGGGTTAAAAAAATAAATAAAAACTGTGTAAAAAAAAGCCATTTTTTGTCACCTAACATCAAAAAAGTGTTATAGCGAGCGATCAAAAAGTCATAAGCACCCCCAAATAGTGCCAATAAAACCTCCATCTCATCCCGCAAAAAATGAGCCCCTATATCAGACAGTCACCCAACCAAAAAAAAATGTAGCTCCCAGGATATTGAGATACTAAAATTATTTAATTTGTGTTCCTCAACTGATAATATAGTGTAGAATCTAAACAAATTATAAAAAGTAGACATATTAGGTATCTCCACGTCCGTAACAATCTGTCCTATAAAAATAACATTTAACCCAACCCCCCCATATGAACAGCATAAAAAAAAAGGGTAAAAACACAATTTTTTGGGCAAAATTTCCATTTCAATCCATTTTTCCGGTAATAAAGCAAGGGTTAACAGCCAAACAAAACTAAAAATTTATTGCCCTGATTCTGTAGTTTGCAGAAACACCCCATATGTGGTCGTAAATGGATATATAGCCACAAGGCAGGGCATAGAACAAAGGGAACGCCATATGGTTTCTTGAAGGCAGATTTTGATGGATTGGTTTATTTACACCATGTCCTATTAGAAGCTCCCCCTGATGTAGCCTAGACTAGAAACTCCAAAAAAGTGACCCCATATAAGAAACTACACCCCTCAAGGTATTCAAAAATACTTTACAAACTGTATTAACCCTTTAGGTGTTCCACAAAACTTAATGGCGAATGTAGAAACAATTTTAAAATTAAAATTTTTTGTTATCTTTCCTCAAAAAAGTGTAATATAGAGCAACCAAAAATCATATTTATCCTAAAATATTACCAAAAAAACAACCACCATATCCTGTAGTTTCCTACCTTTGGCTGGAAGGAATATTACCCCGATTTGTAACATCGTAAAGATACAGTGCACTGTGAAGAGGACCATTAGCTTCTCACCTGACAGTACGGGTAGGCAAAACCACAGCCTACGAGAACTCACACGAGACCTCCGTACGAGATCTGGTTGCCGCAACCATACCGAGCACACGTGGAACGCCGGGACGCCGGCGATTTCATATTGGAAATACAGGTATCTGGCACAAACTGTAACCTCATACGAAGAGCGGAGGTAAGCCCACTTGATGTGGGAAACATCATCGCTATTATATCAACATAAACGGACTTTGATACATCGCTTATGTGGCCTATTGATCCACTTCAGGCGTGAGACATATATGATTGATTTGGTATCCTTACATTCGATACAATAGAGACATTCACATTTCAGCTGGCACCGTTTTACATTAGTCGCATGAAATTGGAGACATCCAGCGATCTTTTATCTAAAAGAGCGATCCTCAATCCAAAGAGAGGATCGGTTTGGACTTTTCCTGTCATTCTCTGTCCCACGTCAATAGACCATCTGCATATACAATTGCTGTGCCATCTCTAATAGAGATATACATGCCACGTTATTGCTCTTGAACGATTGCAACATACCATGTGTCAGTAGTTTGACACCCCAGTGACACCCCTAAAATCAATGGTGACATTCAGGGAGCATTCCACTATATATTTTTTATCTGAGTCTATTTTATCTATTTTTTATCTGAGCATGCTATAGATTTATTTATCATTTATTATCTATTTTTTATGCATTCATTGATGTACTAACATTATTTGAGATCATTAAAGCACTTTTTAGAATTACTTTCCAGTCGTTCTGTCCATATATGAGTGCCCGCCGCCAGTATCTAAAAATTTTTGTTATCTTTCCTCAAAAAAGTGTAATATAGAGCAACCAAAAATCATATTTATCCTAAAATAGTACCAAAAAAACAACCACCATATCCTGTAGTTTCCTAGATGGGGTCACTTTTATGGAGTTTCTACTCAAGGGGTGCAGCAGGGGGCTTGAAAGGGTACATTGTTGTAAATAAACCAGTCCTGCAAAATCTGCCTTCCAAAAACCATATGGCGTTCCCCTTCTTCTATGTCCTGCCATTTAGCCAAATAGTAGTTTAGGACCACAAATGGGGTGTTTCTGCAAACTACAGAATCAGGGCAATCCATATTGAGTCTTGTTTGGCAGTTAACTGATTTTGTCCAGTAATAAAGTAAGGGTTAAAATGGAAGATTTTCCCACAAATTTTAATTCTGAAATGGTTTCTCCATCTGCCATTAACTCTAGTGGAACACCTAAACACCTAAAGGGTTAACAAAGTTTGTAAACCCAGTTTTGAATACCTTGAGGGGTGTACTTTCTTAGATGGAGTCACTTTTTTGGAATTTCTATTATAGGTGTGCAACAGGGGGCTTGAAATAGGACATGGTATAAACAAAACCAGTCCCGTAAAATCTGACTTGCAAAACCCATATGGCGTTCCCCTCCTTCTATGTCCTTCCATTTGGCCAAACAGTAGTTTAGGACCACATATGTGGTGTTTCTGCAAACTACAGTATCAGGGCAACCCATATTGAGTCTTGTTTGGCAGTTAACCCTTACTTTATTACTTGAAAAAATGATTAAAATGGAAATTTTTCCCAAAAATTGAAATTCCGAAATGGTTTCTCCATCTGCCATTAACTCTAGTGGAACACCTAAAGGGTTAACAAAGTTTGTAAACCCAGTTTTGAATACCTTGAGGGGTGTACTTTCTTAGATAGAGTCACTTTTTTGGAATTTCTATTCTAGGGGTGCAACAGGGGGCTTGAAATAGGACATGGTATAAACAAAACCAGTCCCGCAAAATCTGCCTTGCAAAACCCATATGGCGTTCCCCTCCTTCTATGTCCTACCGTTTGGCCAAACAGTAGTTTAGGACCACATATGGGGTGTTTCTGCAAACTACAGAATCAGGGCAACCCATATTGAGTCTTGTTTGGCTGTTAATCCTTGCTTTGTTCCTGGAAAACATGGATTATATTGGAAAATTTTCCCAAAAATTGAATTTCTTAAATTTTATGTCCATTTGCCATTAACTCTAGTGGAACACCTAAAGGGTTAACAAAGTTTTTAAAATCAGTTTTGAATACCTTGAGGGGTGTAGTTTCTAGAATGGGGTCATTTTTGGGTGGTTTCTATTATGTAAGCCTCACAAAGTGACTTCAGACCTGGACTGGTCCCTAAAAAGTGGGATTTGGAAAATTTCTGAAAAATTTAAAAATTTGCTTCTAAACTTCTAAGCTATGTAACATCCCCAAAAAATAAAATGGCATTCCCAATATGCTCCAAAAATGAAGTAGACATATGGAGAATGTGAAGTAATAACTATTTTTGGGGGTATTACTATGTATTAGAGAAGTAGAGAAAATGAAACTTTGAAATTTGCTAATTTTTTTAAAACTTTTCGTAAAAATTGTATTTTTTATGCAAAAAAAATAACATTTTTGACCCAATTTTAGCATTGTCATGAAGTACTATATGTGACAAAAACACAATCTCAGAACGGCCTGGGTAAGTAAAGGCATTTTAAAGTTATTCACACATACAGTGACACTGGTCAGATTTTCAAAAAATGGCCAAGTCCTAAGGGTGAAATAGGGCTGAGTCCTTAAGGGGTTAAAGGAATACTAAGATGCCAGTCTGCAAGAGCAAGCAGGATGTGTAATGATGACACAGAATATTCAATACAGCTGGAGAAGCTGGGTATGAAATCTGTTCAAAGTACGCATCCATAGAAAGAGATATGTAAAGTGGGTAAGTGGGGAAACTGCGGCAAGAAAATATTATGCAACCATCAGTGGGGTACATAGAGAAGTAACATCCCCATAGCAATGATCAAACCAGGCCCACCACACAGAACAGAAGGGTCTCCACCTAAACCCTTTTCAATGACCCTTGGGCCATTTTTCCACTGTTTCATTTGCTAAAAGTTGTTCCTTTAGAGGGTAGAGTCCTGACCAAGGTTTCACCTCCAGTAGAAGAGAAGATAATCCCAAATAAGACTGGGCCCCCTCTTGCCCTGGGCCCCATAGCAGTCATATGGTCTGCCGCTATGGTAGTTACACCCTTGGCAACCATGACAATAAAAGGAAAGATGAGAGCCCATTATTTATCTCTACATACAACCATTATTTATCTCTACATATGACTCCTCTACTGGTATGATTAAAAAAGTGATTTTGAAATAGTGGGTCATTTTAAAATGCAGTCCTAAATATGTATTCATTTTTCAAGACTGTAATCAGAAATTGACATAATTTATAGCAGAAGTCTACGACAGCCCCTAGACTTGAGTTTGCGGGATCGGAGAGGGCCATAGATGCACCTAGTTTATTAAGTGGCATGTGACTTTTAATAAATTTGGGGTATCTCACTCCAGCATGCAAGGGATCTAGACTGGCATAGGAAATGCCATGGCGATAAATGCCCCCCAAAGTGTTTGGGCTAAAGTGTTGCATACTAGAAGATATAAAAGGGTCAGATTGCGAACAGATCCAAATAAGGTTACTTCAAGGAAATGTATTTGATCTTAATAGAAATCTGCCTATTTGTTGTCTTTTTGTATTATTTTAAAATGTTAGAACCCTGTCATTTTTACAATTCACAGTTGAATAATTGTATATGCAATTTATGAATGGTGAGGGGGTTTGTCACGCATGACTGAGAAAGGTTGCTTTTGTTCACGCTCTACCCATCTCCTACATAAAGCTTGGCTTGCCACTGATAAAAATACATCGAACTTTAACATGGATCAATAATTTTATTATTGCAGTATGGGTGGTGTCCTGATTTTGTTGATGGAGCATTTATAAATACTGTACAAGTGAGAGATCATGCTTTTCATTTGAAGTTGTTCAAAAAATGTGTGGGCCCTCAATGCACATGCAACATAACAGACTTCAGTAAAATGTGGTGTGGATAATATTTGGCACATAATATTCATAATCGTGGCAGAAATTACAGTAGTTACAAATGGTTCACTTACATTTTCTTGCAACTGTATATGCGCAGTGTGACTAAAGCATGACATAAAATTACAGTACAGCATGAAAAATGTCATTAGCACCCATGAGCAAAGCAACTGCAAGCATTTGGCCTGAAAGTTTAAGCACCAATAACATAGTAAGGAAATAAAAGATTAAAAAAAAAATGTTTTCCATTTTCCATTTATACAAGAGTATTTTATAAATTTATTCCAAGAGGTCACCTTTAAAATTGAAGTAGTCAAACAATATATCATCGTTAAATGTGATTTAAACGGCTGTCATAATTTAATAGATTAGCAGGTATTTAAGTAGTAACGAAAAATAGTTCTGTATTTCATTTTATATTTTACATTCTCATGATAATTCCATTAGGAAGTAATAGAATTACAGTATAAAATACAGTATAAAAGCAAACTTATAATACCATCCACATAAAACTTCTGACTGTCTGTGCTGTGTTTCGAATCAGATTATGATAGATGCTGATATTGATATAATATTGCCAGATTATGTTAGTGGTGCAGCATAATATGTTATATGGATTCTGCCTTGATTAAAGCGCAAGGCATTTTTAGGAGGATTCTAGATATACAGTATTTGTGTTTTGTTCAAGGCAACAAATGTTAAATTTAGGGCTCATGCCTACAAATGTACGTCTGCTGCCCGTGACGTACATTGGGGACTGCAAATTGCGGTCCTCAATGCATGGGCACCATCCTTTTGGCTGCGCTGATAGATGCAGAATCATTCGACCTGAATGGGCCCGCAATCCGTCCACACTGCAAAAAAATAGAGCGCTTCCAATTGTTTTGTGGTGCAGATGCGCAGAACAAAATCCATGGAATCACTATGGAGCACTTCCGTGGCCTTCTGCTCCGTGCCTCTGCTCCGTATCCGACCCATTTAGGTGAACACCTGGTGCCCATATATTGCTTACCTGCTATTTGTGGGCTGCAATACAGGCATGACTGCACATATTCGTGTGCATGAGTCCATAAAGAGGTATTCCGCTTTTGCAATTTTCAGTATCAATTAACAGGAAATAACTCATACTATCACTTACTAATAGTGATTTATTTATCTATAATGCCTGTACCTGACATTTCACAGTGTGTTGGTTCCCTATCCTGATGACATCACAACTACAATACATCTGAGTTGTGACAAGGTTTGTAGGCCTTTACCGTGTAGACACAATATCATCATTGACCTTCCTCACAGGCTTTGTTCTGCTCATTCTCCTGGACCCTGCCTTGTAGATGTGATGTCAGCAATGATACCGGGGGAGATTTATCAAACTAGTGTAAAGTAGAACTGGCTTAGTTGCTGACATCAACCAATCAAATTCCACCTTTCATTTTTAAAAATGAAACCTAGAAAGTAATGTTTATAGTAAAAGTTATGGAATAAAAATAGAATATTTACTTTCTATGTTTTTCACTTTTTCCACTTATAGTAAAAATTAAATGTTTCTGCAAAGTTACTGTTGCAAAGACAAAACAAAAACCATTAAAATGTTAGTGAAATATTACATAGCAGTATTTGTGTAATCATAATAAGCTGTACAATATAGCTAACACATTATACAATTAATATACTATTTATTTAGTGTTATGCCTTTAAAAAATAGCTTTTTAAGCACAGGAAATTCAGCATATTAATCAGGGCTGCTCTGCAGTGTATCTCTTCTGTCTGACATCCCAAATGTCTGGAGTTCAAACCCTGATGAAGACCTGTCAATTTTTTTAGCAAAAATCTATGTGCTGGAAGAGGTACCCTTCCCCAACCCATATCCAACACAGCTTCATTTGTATTTACTGAAGTGAATACTAATGAGGCTGCTGACCCTGCTTTGATCGGTGATGTTCTAGTTGGGAGGGGAAGGAGCTTTAGAGACCCAGTGCTACCGATACTCCCCATGAGTCTTGTGCTGGGATGTAAGCACAGGGTGTGCAAGTCACAGATCACAATTGTGCTGGTGGAGTCAAAATGCACTCAGAACTTCATCATCTGACTTATATAATGCAGTGAGATTGACTACTGGTCATGTTTTTATTTATTTAACATAAAGTCTTAATTACAAGCACAAATAATACTTGCGGCATAAACTGAAAAATGAGATACAAGCCTGTAAATATCACAAAGCTCATGAATATGCTGTGAGGTCTATAGACAAGGGGGAGGTTCTTCTTTCTCTGCACATGACAATGATAAAAGCACTGTTCTCTTCAATATGAAATTGGGAGATGGGTTTGTTTTTGGGGCTGAGAAAATAAAGGGATGAATAAGAATATGAAAGTTTACTTCTTTAGAATTTTACAAACATACAAATTACCTATTAGGGACCCATGTATTTGATATGATGGCATAGTGGCACAGAAGGTAGAACATCAGCTATGCAGCATTAGTGACTTAGATTCAAATCAGTATGGAGCTGGCAATGCTTTCCCTGTGTTTCCATGGGTTTCCTTTTATACTGAAAAATATACTAAGAATTTTGTTTTATCTGAAATTTCCCCTAGTGGGTGTTGAGGATGTGTGCCTATAAGGTAACCACTGACTCCTGTGGTTTGAGCCCCTTGTGTTAGAAAAGTGCATTACAAATGTTTGCTTTTATTATAAAAGTCAATGGCAACTGTTGAATCAAGTTTCAACCTACCTCCAGATTCAGAGTACTTTGCTTTCCAGCAAATTAAGGCAGAACAAAGTATGACAGATGTATTTATCTCAGTTTAAACGACTCATTTATAAACTACAGGATGAAGACTCACTCTGCTTTGTGGACTTACCTAAGCCTACAATATTCATTCATGTTTTTGTTAGTCTAAAATTTCTTGCAGTATATATTGAAGGTAGCACCTCGTTTAGACTAAGCAATGCACATCTGCCTGGGGCTTCTGAGCAGAGTATAAATGTAGCTGGTTCCTACACCGCCCTGAATATTGTAGGCTTAGGTAAGTCCAGGAGAGGCAGTTCTGTTAGTGTTAGGTACCCATCTGTAGAAGCTACCTTGATGCCTGGTAGATTGGACGACAAGAGCTTCTATTTTTTTTCATTTATAATAGGTATCATACCACTTTAACTTAGAATGATCCCCATTTCTTAGTTTTATTGTTTGCATGTGAAATGTTGTGCAGCCATGTTTTATTATGTATTATGGTGGTAAGGGCTGCATCTGCCATAATACAAGACCATCTCGTCTCAGGAAATGCGCCGGGTCTTAGGTGGCACGATAACATAGTCATGAACACCTGTAAGTTGATGCAGGTGTTCGTGAATATGTGATCGCACCACCTAATACCCAGAGCAGGAGGTAATGGTGATGTCATGGTAACTGCCTGCACTGGTATGCGGCAAATCAGGCCACAGGATGAAAGAGGCCTGTGGCTTGAATCACAGCTGGCTGTGAAGAAAGGGAAAACATGTTTTTCTTTTTGGGTAATTTTTTACAAGTTTTTGCTCTTCCTCTCCTCCATTTCTCCACCCTAAGCTCTTTATTGCAATGACAGAAATAGAAAATAATGTCAATGTGACACTGAAATATATAGCTATGGATAAATGTATGTTTGACGGTGTTAACAAACAGCATGTCGAAAAACACACAGTGCCATTGCATATGTTAAGCTTTTACATATTACAAAGCTTCCAAAAAGTGTCCTCCATCAGAAGCAGATGGTGTTTAACCACCTCAGCACCCCTAGCTTAAACACCCTTAATGACCAGACCACTTTTCACAATTCTGCACTACACTACTTTCACCGTTTATTGCTCGGTCATATAACTTACCACCCAAATGAATTTTACCTCCTTTTCTTCTCACTAATAGATCTTTCATTTGGTGGTATTTCATTGCTGCTGACATTTTTACTTTTTTTGATATTAATCAAAAATGACCGAATTTTTTAAAAAAAAATTACATTTTTCACTTTCTGTTGTAATTTCTTTTTAAAAACTACATTTCCATATACATTTTTCTCTAAATTTATTGTTCTACATGTCTTTGATAAAAAAAAAAAAAAATCCAATAAGTGTATATTTAATGGTTTGGTTAAAAGTTATAGACCATGATTTATCATACCTTCACTCCAGAATCCTGGCATCAAAAAGTCCCAAAATAGGGCATCTGCGACTTTTCACACTCATTTGCGCATCATTTTGCAACTTTTTTTACATGTGTACACCACTCACTCCAGTTTTGTAAAAATGGGCGTGGTTAGCCATGTTAATGAGTTTCACTCCAGATTTATCATTGGGACTTTTTAAGTCGCAAAAAAGTCCCAATTTCACTCCAGTGAGGACCATGCTTATCTTATGCCACTTTTTAATAGAACATGCAACTTTTTTTGTAAATATGTGCGACTTTTGTAAAGCTGTTTACTGAAGGATGAACTGCTGCCATCAAACCACATTTATCACAGTATTAAAGGACCATTCATAAATCTGACTGCGCCAAAAGTGACTTTGGACTTATGTGAAATTGGAGTAAGATGGAAGTGTAATGATAAATCTGGCCCATAGTGTTTACAAACTATGGGGCAAAAAAGTGAATTTCCGCATTTTGACTTTCTGAGCACCTGTCATGTTTCCTGAGGTACTACAATGCCCAGACAGTAGAAATACCCCTCAAATGACCCCATTTAGGAAAGTAGACACCCTAAGGTATTCGCTGATGGGCATAGTGAGTTTATGGAAGTTTTTATTTTTTGTCACAAGTTAGCGGAAAATGAAATTTTTTTTTCCCAAAAATTTCATTTTCCGCTAACTTGTGACAGAAAATAAAAACTTCCATGAACTCACTATGCCCCTCAGTGAATACCTTGGGGTGTCTACTTTCTAAAATGGGGTCACTTGTGGGGTATTTATACTGCCCTGGCATTTTAGGGGCCCCTAAAGCGTGATAAGTCGTTTGGAATCCAAATGCGTAAAAATGCCCTGTGAAATCCTAAAGGTACTCATTAGAATTAGGGCCCCTTTGCACATCTTGGCTGCAAAAAAGTGTCACACATATGGTATCACCGTACTCAGGAGAAGTATGGCAATGTGTTTTGGGGTGTATTTTTAAATATACCCATACTGTGTGTGAAAAATATCTCTGTAAACAACAACTTTTTCCATTTTTTTATACAAAGTTGTCAATTTACAGAGTGTAAGAGGGTGCAAGGTGTTGTTTTTGATAGCAGGTACGTGTCACCGAGGTTGCTGGCCTCGGTGAGGTAAGAGCCGGGGTTTTTGGTCTGCAGCAGCTAGTGCTGCTCTGTTAAATAGCATGGCTGCAAAGCCGATCCGGGCCGGCTCTTACTGGGAGCAGCTAAAGAGTAGGGTGGGTGGCTGCTCCCCACGGTCCAGTCCATGTTTTGGGGCTGGGTATAAAACGCAGCCAGCAGCTGTGTCTGGGTGTGTGTGATTATCCTGGAGCCTGCAAACAGGGCTGAGGAATTCTCTGTCCTGGAGGAAGGAGCTCAGCAAGGTGGTGTTTCCCTGCGACCTGAAGGGGGAATCGCCTGCGGCTGAGCCGACTGCTAGGTGTGAACCCGCACCTAAACCACCCAAGGTGACTGGACCCTGTGTTGGCCTGTTTTTGTTTTGCCACAGTATTTCCGTTGTGTGTGAACTGTCACCAAGAGACTGCTTTTCATTTGTGGCGTGCAAGTGTGAATAAAACACTGTTTGATGCACCATCTGGACTTGTTTTGCCTCTAAACTGCACCCGCACCGCTGTCTACCAGAGCGACTCCCCACATTTGGTGGAGGATGCGGGCATGCGCAGTGAGGCTGGCGTGAACGCCGAACTTTGTTTTTTGCTGGGCAAAAGTGAATGTCCTATATTAAGCCGGCAAAGTTGCAGCCTGTGATCCCCGACAAAATGGAGGCGGCTGTGAAAGCCCTCATAGAGGCTAACGTGCAGCAGCGGGAGACCAACCAGCTACTGCTACAGCACGTGATGGCGTTGCAAGCGGCAGGAGCGTCCCACCGCGTCCACGATGCCCGGAAAGCTGTCCGTACCGCGATCCCTAAGATGACCCCCTCGGATGATGTTGAGACCTATCTGGCGGTGTTCGAGAAGGTGGCCGTGAGGGAGAAATTACCCCGAGAACAGTGGGCAGAGGTCATCGCTCCGTTCCTGGCGTCTGGACCCCAGCAAGTATTTTTGACCTCCCAGGTGACCAAGCAGCTGACTACCCGACTGTGAAAGGTGAGATCCTGGCAAGACTGGGGTGAATGTTTTGGTCCGGGCCCAGCGGGTGCATCAGTGGGAGTTTAACCCGGCTGAACCCGCCCGGCCACAATACTATGACTTGCTACAACGGTTGCAAAAATGGCTGCAGCCAGACATACTGACTCCCACTGCTATGCTCGACCGTCTGTTAGCCGATGTCTTCTGGAGGGCTTTGCCTTACCCTCTCCAGCACTGGATCGGCCAGGTATCGCCCACCAATGCCCTGGAGATGGTCGACCTGGTGGAGCGGTACGAGGCCACCAGAAACCTGCAGGGAGTCTTGCTGGGAAGGGGTCAGTTAAACCCCGGAGGCCTCTGCCCCAGTTCCAACGTCCAGCGACAGAGCGGCCTGCACAGAATATACCCCCTGCGAGCCCGCCTCCCGTGGTATGCTGGAGGTGTCAGGAGCCAGGCCACATCAGGGCCGACTGTCCGCGTCGGGATGAGCTGATGGAGGTGAACTACGGGGTCGCCACTCCTTGTATGCACGGAAGCTGTGCGCAACTGGCACCCGTGAGGTACAAGACCATAACCACCTGTGTCAGGTAGAGGTGGGAGATTCGCTGGCGGTGGCTCTGCTGGACTCCGGGAGTTTAGTCTCCCTGGTAAGGGCTGCACTTGTACGTCCTGCGGAGTATACTGGCCGTAAAGTCGGGGTCCTGTGCATCCACGGAGACCTGAAAGACTACCCCACTGCACTAGTGACTTTGTCCACCGCGGCTGGTAGGTGGACCCACGAGGTGGCTGTCGCTACTACACTCCCACACGAACTAATAATTGGGAGAGACTTCCCTGGTTTTCCGTCACTGTGGCCTGAGATGAAAGTGACTAATAGCCCTGAGACAGGGGTAACCCTAGCAGAGTGGCCTGATACCCCTGGAAGGCCAGAACCCTGGGACCCCGAGTCTGAAGGGCCAGCGGTAGGGGTGACCACTGCTGCAGCGGTAGTGGGGGAGACAACCCCACTGAGTGTAATGGTGGGAGACACGGAGGACTTGCCACCGGGGCCTGAGTTGGCAGACCTCAATGTCTCCGGGAAAATTTTGGGACCGCACAACACCGGGACCAAACCCTAACCAGGGCCTGGGAGAATGTGCTGGAAATTGATGGTAAACCCCAGAAACCAGGGGCTGAATTAATGTTCCCACGATTTATTGTTCTACAGGATATGTTGTATCGGGTGAACCAAGTCCGAGGTGAACCTGTTGAACAGTTGATGGTGTCAACAGCGTATCGCAAGCTTGTCATGGAGCTTGCCCACCAACATGTTCTTGGGGGACACCTGGGGTGGCAGAAAACCCAGGACCGCATACTGCAGCGGTTTTATTGGCCCGGTGTGTTCAAGGAGGTAGAAGATTATTGTAAGTCCTGTCCAACCTGTCAGATAACTAGCCCCCAGCCTCATTTCCGTAGTCCTCTGGTACCTCTGCCAATTATTGAAGTACCGTTTGAGCGAATCGCTATGGATTTAATTGGGCCTGTACCAAAGTCTGCCAGGGGCCACCAACACAATCTGGTAGTTCTCGACTATGCCACTCGGTATCCGGAGGCGGTGCCTCTGCGACATACCTCAGCTAGGCTCATTGCCAAAGAGTTAATGGAGATGTTTTCCCGTGTGGGCCTGCCAAAAGAGGTTCTGACAGACCAAGGGACCCCTTTTATGTCCAAAGTAATGAAGGAACTGTGTAAATTGTTGCGTATAAAGCAGTTACGGACGTCCGTTTACCATCCGCAAACAGACGGTCTTGTTGAGAGGTTTAACCAAACTCTAAAGAATATGTTAAAAAGGGTGGTGTCTAGAGATGGGAAGGACTGGGACCTGCTTCTGCCCTATCTCATGTTCGCAGTGCGAGAGGTACCCCAGGCCTCTACTGGGTTCTCGCCCTTCGAACTGCTTTATGGCAGACACCCTCGGGGCCTGTTGGATATCGCCAAGGAAGCATGGGAACAACAGCCTGTCCCCCACAAAAGTGTCATTGAGTATGTCACCCAGATGCAGGAACGGATAGAAAGGGTGTTGCCGCTGGTCCGGGAGCATATGGAGGCAGCGCAACAAGCCCAGAGTAGGGTGTATAATCGTCAGGCTCGGGTACGGGGCTTCCATCCGGGAGATCGGGTTTTGGTTCTGGTACCCACCCTTGACAGCAAGTTCCTAGCTAGGTGGCAGGGCCCCTATGAGGTGATCGAGAAGGTAGGGAAGTAAATTACAAAGTACACCAGCCAGGCGGCGCAAGCCGGAGCAGGTGTACCACGTGAATTTACTTAAGCCGTGGAAAGATAGGGACACAGCCGACGACCACAGCCCCGGCCAGGGCTTCTAGGTGAAAAGGGTCCAGCCCCACAGTTCGAGGCCTGTGAAGCAGTAACCACGGTAAAAATTGCAGACAGCCTGTCTTCCAAACAAGTTCAGGAAGTCAGGAGTTCATCAGTCGGAACACGGATGTGTTCTCGGACCTCCCTGGCCGCACGTCTCTCATCCAACATGACATCGTCACTGAGCCTCAGGCCAAGATCCGGTTAAAACCATACCGGGTACCCGAGGCTCGGCGACGGGCCATCGCGGAGGAAGTACAGTTAATGTTGAAGCTCGATGTCATTGAGGAGTCGAAAAGTGAGTGGGCCAGTCCCATAGTCCTAATACCCAAGCCGGATGGGACGTTGCGGTTCTGCAACGACTTTCGTAAGTTAAATGAAGTATCCAAGTTTGATGCGTATCCCATGCCCCGAGTAGACGAGCTGGTTGAAAGTTTAGGACAAGCCCGTTATTTTTCTGTGCTGGACCTCACTAAAGGGTACTGGCAGGTACCCTTAACGGAGTCGGCTAAGGAAAAACCGCATTTGTTACCCCGCAGGGCCTGTATCACTACAAGGTGTTACCCTTTGGCCTGCATGGCGCCCCGCCACTTTCCAAAGGTTAATGGACATAGTGCTGCGACCACATCGTCGGTACGCCTCGGCCTACTTAGATGATGTAGTCATCCACAGCACCGACTGGGAAAGCCATTTACCCAAGGTGCAGGCGGTAGTGGATGCCCTGAGGAAAGCCGGACTGACCGCTAACCCAAAGAAGTGCTCCATAGGGTTAGAGGAGACAAAATATCTGGGATATGTAATTGGGCGGAGTCATCAAACCTCAGGTAACCAAGGTAGAGGCCATTCGTAACTGGCCCCGACCGGTCACCACCAGGCAGGTAAAGTCGTTCCTGGGGATTGTAGGTTACTACATGAGGTTTGTGCCCCACTTTGCCACAATAGCAGCGCCGTTGACAGACCTCTTGAAGGGGCGAAAGTCTGGGAGGGTTAGCTGGAGTGAGAAGGCGGAGGAGGCTTTCGCCGCGTTGAAGTCGGCCCTGTGTGGGTCCCCGGTTTTGGTGACACCCGACTTCAACAAGGAGTTTGTCGTACAGACCGACGCCTCGGAGGTAGGCCTCGGTGCGGTACTGTCTCAGGAGGTCAACGGGAAGAACATCCCGTTGTCTTCCTGAGCCGTAAGCTCAATCCCGCCGAGTCCAGATATAGTGGAGAGGGAGTGCCTGGCTATCAAGTGGGCACTCGAATCTCTCCGCTACTACTTGTTAGGGAGGAGGTTCCGTCTGGTGACCGACCATTCCCCCTCAAATGGATGAGTCAGGCCAAGGAGAGGAATGCTCGGGTCACCAGGTGGTTCCTATCTCTTCAGAATTTCAAATTCTTCGTGGAACACAGGGCAGGCCGCTTGCAGGGCAACGCAGATGCCCTGTCCCGCGTCCACTGCCTCACGTGTGTTCACCCCTCAGGGTTGAACAAAGGGGGTGTGTAAGAGGGTGCAAGGTGTTGTTTTTGATAGCAGGTACGTGTCACCGAGGTTGCTGGCCTCGGTGAGGTAAGAGCCGGGGTTTTGGTCTGCAGCAGCTAGTGCTGCTCTGTTAAATAGCATGGCTGCAAAGCCGATCCGGGCCGGCTCTTACTGGGAGCAGCTAAAGAGTAGGGTGGGTGGCTGCTCCCCACGGTCCAGTCCATGTTTTGGGGCTGGGTATAAAACGCAGCCAGCAGCTGTGTCTGGGTGTGTGTGATTATCCTGGAGCCTGCAAACAGGGCTGAGGAATTCTCTGTCCTGGAGGAAGGAGCTCAGCAAGGTGGTGTTTCCCTGCGACCTGAAGGGGGAATCGCCTGCGGCTGAGCCGACTGCTAGGTGTGAACCCGCACCTAAACCACCCAAGGTGACTGGACCCTGTGTTGGCCTGTTTTTGTTTTGCCACAGTATTTCCGTTGTGTGTGAACTGTCACCAAGAGACTGCTTTTCATTTGTGGCGTGCAAGTGTGAATAAAACACTGTTTGATGCACCATCTGGACTCCTTGTTTTGCCTCTAAACTGCACCCGCACCGCTGTCTACCAGAGCGACTCCCCACAAGAGATATTTCTCTCATCCAGCATGGGTATATGTAAAAATACACCCCAAAACACAATGGCCTACTTCTCCCGGCGATACCACATGAGTGACACTTTTTTGCAGCTTCAATGCGCAAAGGGGCCCTAATTCCATGGAGTACCTTTAGGATTTCACAGGGCATTTTTACTCATTTGGATTCAAAACTACTTCTCACTCTTTAGAGACCCCTAAAATGCCAGGGCAGGATAAATACCCCAGAAGTGACACCATTTTAGAAAGTAGACACCCCAATGTATTCCGTGAGGGGCATGGCGAGTTCATAGAAGATTTTTTTTTTTTGGCACAAGTTAGCGGAAATAGATTATTTTTTTTCCTTACAAAGTCTCATATTCCACTAACTGTGACCAAAAATAAAATTTTACATGAACTCACCATACCACTCAAGAAATACCTTGGGGTGTCTACTTTCTAAAATGGGGTCACTTGGGGGGTATTTACACTGCCCTGGCATTTTAGGGGTCTCTAAAGCGTGAGAAGAAGTCTAGAATCCAAATGCGTAAAAATGCCCTGTGAAATCCTAAAGGTACTCCTTGGAATTAGGGCCCCTTTGCGCATCTTGGCTGCAAAAAAGTGTCACTCATGTGGTATCGCTGTACTCAGGAGAAGTAGGACAATGTGTTTTGGGGTGTTTTTTTACATACTTACATGGGCATGTGATGAATTGGGTTCGTGGACCAATATGACCGCAATTCATGCTTTTTTGTTAGGCCCATGTTGAGGAGAAGGCCAGAAAAGTTTTAATTTCAGAAACTTGCACGGGTTTCCACCGGAAAGACTGGGCATAAAAGCTTCCTGGGTTGGTGGTTATAAATTGAGTGGCATAACGGTTTGTTTCAGCCACGACTAGGTCAAAGAGCTCCGCAGTGAAGAACAGCTCAAAAAACCCCAGTGCCTATCTGATCTGAGCTGTCTCAACCCGAACTCCTGACTGGGCGGTGAAAGGGGGAACTACTGGTGCAGCTGAAGATGGGGGCTGCCAATCAGGGTTTGCCAGCACCTCAGGGACTCAAGGGGCTCTACGGGCCTGTCTGTGCAGTGGCTGCGACGGGGGAGTTAGTGCACGTGCCACCGTACCAGCTTCGATTGCCCTTCTGGTGCTCGCCACTTCACCATGTTCTACAGCAGTGCTGGTACTAGGTCCAGGATGGGCTGCGCTGCTGGTGTATGCCTCACCACGTAATCCGACAGCGCCAGCCCCACTCTGCTGCCCTTGAAGCAGATCCTGCGCAACCTGTGGTCTAGCAACACAGGGCCGGGTACGCCTGGTGCTATCAGGGACCTCAACCTCATCATCTGAACTTTGGGTCAGACTGCCACTGCTTTCTACAGGTTTGTATTCTGACCCGCTGGATTCGTCGGATGAGGGTTCCCATTCCTCATCCGAAAGGGTCAGAAGCCTGTAGGCCTCTTCAGAAGAATACCCCTTACTTACCATTTGGACAACTAAATTTAGGGGGTATTCCCTGAGACTACCCAAGAAAAAAAGCAAGCCTGTCTTACAAATGGGAGGCTAGAGAAGTACAGGAAGCCACTGCGATTGATAAAAAAATATCAAAACTGATTTTTTTTATCGCCGCAGCGCTTGTGTAGTGATTGTGCAGTGATAAAAAAGATAAAAAAATTTGTCACTGCGGCGGGGCGGGCATGGGTGAACGCACGTGTGGGAGACCGATCAGGCCTGATCGGGCAAACACTGCCTAAAGGGGCCTAAAAACTAAACTAAATACTAGTGAAAAAAAAAAGTAACAGTTTACACTGATCACTTTTTTCCCTTTCACTAGTGATTGACAGGGGTGATCAAGGGGTTCATTGGGGTGATGGGGGGTGATCTGGGGCTAAAAATGTGTTGCTTAGTGTACTCACAGTCATATGTGCTCTCTGCTGGGACCAACCGACGAAAAGGACCCAGCAGAGAGCACAGAACTTGAAGCCATTTAACACATTATATTTATAAATATAATGTGTTAGATGGCTTTTGATTCGATTTTTTAAAAGTCATCAGCCTGCCATCGCTGATCATTGGCTGGCAGGCTGATGAACAACTTCTTCTAAATCTTTTACCGCCGTGCAGTGCGCATGCGCGGCGGCATCAGCGCGTCATCTCGCGCCGATGAGGAACAGGAGGAACATCCCGGCCGCCCGCAGGACGCATCCCTGCATTAGGCGGTTGGGAGGTGGTTAAACACAAGAAGTTTTAGGGGAAAAACAGTGGCTTTTTGGGAAGTGCTCTGCAAACTAATGTGGATAGGGAAATAACTTAAAATAAAATAAAACAAATAAAAATTTAAAATTATTAACCTGCAACTCTGAAGAGGAGGTGGATATGGAGTTGGAGGTTGAGGAGGCGGTGAATGTGGTGTTGTAGGTAAAAGCGGCGATGGAGGAGAAGGAGATAGCCAGCTAACAATGTTTTTTTTTTTTTATTGGGGTAGTCCCCAAAATAATGGGACAAACAAAAAAAAAAAGAAATCAAACAATAAGTGCACTTGAGTACAAGAATGTATGGCTGAGGCGGGTATAAATGTCTATTCTGCACAAGGTACAGTCTTGTGGGATCGAAGCCTGGTTCATTTTAATCAACGTGAGCTTGTCCACGTTGGCTGTGGACAGGTGGCTGTCTTTGTCTGTAATGAAGCCCCCTGCCGTGCTAAATACACGTTTAGACAATACACTGGCTGCAGGGCAGGCCAGCACCTCCAAAGGAAAAAAGGGCAAGTTCAGGCCATGTGGACAATTTGGAGACCCAGAAGTTAAATGGGGCAGAACCATCAGTCAGTATGTGTACTGTTCCACCATGTTGTTCAAATGCTGCCTCCTGCTAAGACGTTCCATATCAGCTGGTGGTGTCGGTTGCTGTGGCGTAGTAATAAAGCTTTTCCACATGTCGGCCATGCTAATCCTGCCTTGTAAGGTGCTGGCCTGACCCAGCTGCGTTGGCGACCTCTTCCTCCCCTGCCTTCGCCTTGTGCTTCCACTTGTCCCCCGGTGTAGTTGGGAATGCCCCCAGGAGCGCGTCTACCAGCGTGCGCTTGTAGTTGCGCATCTTCCTATCATGCTTCAGTGAGGGAATTAAGCACGTTGTCTTTGTAACAGTGATCGTCTGTGTCCTCAGTATCCCCCCAGCCATGCTCCAGTGATGGCCATGAGCTGCGTTGGGTGCCACGTTGCTGTGAACCCGAATCCTCCTCCTCTACCTCATCCTCCTCGTCCTCCAGAACTGTGCCCAGGTTGGCCACATGTGTACCTTGCTTCTGCTGGAGCAGGAACCCACTCTCTGAGCCACTTCTGAATGACTGGCCTGAAATGCCCCCTCTTCCTCCTCCTCTTCCTCCTGTGCCACATCCTCTTCTATGTTTTTTCAAGAAGACATAGAAGTGGTATTGTAACGCTAAAAACGGCGTCATCGGCACTGGCCATGTTAGTTGAGTACTGGAAACACTGCAACAAGGCACACAGGTCTCGCATGAAGGCCCACTTATTGGTGGTGGAGTGGTGCTGTTCCGCATATCGACTGACCCGTGCGTGCTGCAGCTGAAACTCTACTATCGCCTGCTGCTGCTCGCACAGTCTCTCCAGCATATGCAAGGTGGAGTTCAACCTGGTGGGAACGTCGCATATGAGGGGGTGAGCGGGAAGGCCGAAGTTACGCTACAGTGCAGACAGTCGAGCAGCAGCAGGGTGAGAACGCCGAAAGAGCGCACAGATGGACCGCACTTTCTACAGCAGCTCTGACATGTCGGGGTAGTTGTGAATGAACTTCTGCACCACCAAATTCAGCACATGCACCAGGCAAGGGATGTGCGTCAAACCGGCTAGTCCCAGAGCTGCGTCGAGATTTCGCCCATTATCGCACACCACCAGGCCGGGCTTGAGGCCCACCGGCAGCAACCACTGGTCGGTCTGTTGATTAATACCCCACCAGAACTCCTGCGTGGTGTGGGGCCTGTCCCCCAAACATATGAGTTTCAGAACGGTCTGCTGATGTTTACCGCGGGCTGTGCTGAAGTTGGTGGTAAAGGTGTGTGGCTGACTGGATGAGCAGGTGGAAGCAGAGGAGGAGGAAGCCGAGTAGAAGGAGGAGGCTACAGGAGGCAAAGTATGATGCCCTGCGATCCTTGGCGGAAGGACGTGCGCCAAAGAACTCTCCGCCTATGGCCCAGCCGCCACTACATTTACCCAGTGTGCAGTTAGGGAGATATATCGTCCCTTGCCGTGCTTACTGGTCCACGTATCTGTAGCTAGAAGGACCTTGCCACAGATGGCGTTGCGCAGTGCACACTTGATTTTATCGGATACTTGGTTGTGCAGGGAAGGCACGGCTGTCTTGGAGAAGTAGTGGCGGCCAGGAACAACATACTGTGGGACAGCCATGACCATCAGCTGTTTGAAGCTGTCTGTGTCCACCAGCCTAAATGACAGCATTTCAAAGGCCAGTAGTTTAGAAATGCTGGCATTCAGGCCCAGGGCTCGAGGGTGGCTAGTTGGGAATTTATGCTTTATCTCCAAGGTTTGTGAGATGGAAGCAGGTGGTGGTGTCGGTGGCACATCCTCTGTTTGGTGGGCGGCAGGTGCCAACATTCCTCCCAAAGCGGAGGAAGAGGCCGAGGCAGCAGCAGAAGAGGGAGCTAGGGGAGCCTGAGTGAGTTCCTTGTTTTTAAGGTGTTTACTCCACTGCATTTTATGCTTTGCATGTAGATGCCTGGTCATGCAGGTTGTGCTAAGGTTCAGAACGTTAATGCCTCGCTTCAGGCTCTGACGGCACAGCGTGCAAACCACTCGGGTCTTGTCGTCAGCACATTGTTTAAAGAAGTGCCATGCCAGGGAACTCCGTGAAGCTGCCTTTGTGGTGCTCGGTCCCTGGTGGCGGTGGCCAGTAGCAGGAGAACTCTCTTGGCAGCAGCTGTTCTGCTTTTGCCCCCTGCTCCCTCTTTTGCTACGCTGTTGGCTCAGTCTCACCACTGCCTCTTCCTCTGAACTATGAAAGTCAGTGGCACGACCTTCATTCCATGTCGGGTCTAGGACCTCATCGTCCCCTGCATCGTCTTCCACACAGTCTTCCTCCCTGACATGCTGTTCGGTCTGCAGACTCCAAAAAGACACAGCAGTTGGCACCTGTGTTTCGTCATCATCAGAGACGTGCGGACTCCGATGAGGTGGTATTCCCATGTCCTCATCATCAGGAAACATAAGTGGTTGTGTATCAGTGCATTTTATGTCTTCCACCACTGCGGAAGGGCTAGGTGGATTCCCTTGGGAAACCCTGTCAGCAGAGTCTTCAAACAGCATATGAGACTGCTGCATAACTTGAGGCTTAGACAGTTTCCCTGATATGCATGGGGGTGATGTGACAGACTGATGGGCTTGGTTTTTAGTCCCCACCTGTGTAGAAGACTGGGTGGGAGAGAATGTTGTGAACATGCTGGATCCACTGTCGGCCACCCAATTGACTAGGCTTTACCATCCTTAGAACGGCATTGGGCCCCACCAAATATCGCTGTAAATTCTGGTGGGTACTGGAACCTGAGGTAGTTGGTTCACTAGGACGTGTGGCTGTGGCAGAATGGCCACGTCCTCTCCCAGCACCAGAGGGTCCACTAACACCACCACGACCGCATCTGCGTCCCTTACTAGATGTTTTCCTCATTGTTACCGTTCACCAAGCACCACAATAAGAAAAAAAATATTTGGCCCAATGTATTGATTTCAAATTCAGACCTTTTTTTACAGGCACTTAACACTATCTGCCTATTTATTTATGTGCCGTATTACACTAATCCAGGCACAGAAGTAACAACTGATTTAGGGAAATATCAATTGTAGGCCTAGTATTTAGGCCCTGGATGAAAGGTATCCTTTTATGGACAGATTTACACTTGTAGATGCACAGTTACGTGTGAAAAAATATGTAGGATTATGCCTTCAGCAATTGTATTTTAACAGTTTGTGTAATATACCCTTTAACGGGACAGAAATACAATGGGAGATGCACGGTAGCGTGTGAAGTTATTGAGTATGACCCTCTCAGCGCTTGTACATACACCTTGAGTGTAATATACCCTTTTACGGACAAATTAACACTTGGCCTGCAACAGCTGGAACACCAGATTCAGGGTATTGCTATATTGGCAAGTGAATTTCACCCCAGAACAAAATCTATCCTTTGACGGATACTATTAAACTTGTCCAGTCACAGCTGGAACACCAGATTTACGGTATTTATATTTTTGCAACTGAATTTCACCGCAGAAAATAATATATCCTATGACGGACACTATGAAACTTGTCCAGTCACAGCTGGAACACCAGATTTACAGTATTGTTATTTTGGCAATTGATTTTCACCCGAGAAAATGATCTATCCTTCGCCGGACACTATTAAACTCGGCCAGCCACAGCTGAAACCACTGATTTATGGTATTGCTATTTTGGCTATTGAATTTCACCCCAGAACAATTTATATCCTTTGCCGGACACTATTATACTTTGCCAGCCACTGCTGGGACACCAGATTTAGAGGATTGCTATTTTGGCAATTGAATTTAGCCCCTTAATATAGAAATTTCTATCCTGAGTTTCTAGGGGTGACAATAAGCAAGCCCCTGATGTAGGATATAGCAAAAAAAAAAAAAACTAGTATTGATGGATTGATGGACTTGGTGGCAGCTTGTGCTGGTGCACCACAAGACACAAAATGGCCGCCGATCAAAGTGACAGAAAAACTCTCTGTGCAGCCTAAAAACCAGTGAGCAATTAACTAGCAGAAGTTGAATGATTCTCAGCTGTAGATCGATCACTTCATTAGGTGTTTTTGCTGAATTTTCCCTGCCTAATCTCGCCCTCACAGAAGCTGCGTCCTCTCCCTACACTAATCAGAGCAGTGTGACGTGCGGCGCTACGTGACTCCAGCTTAAATAGAGGCTGGGTCACATGCTGCACTTGGCCAATAACAGCCATGCCATTAGTAGGCATGGCTGTGATGGCTTCTTAGGGCGAGAAGTAAAATGCTAGCTGATTGGCTGCTGTGCAGCCCTTCAGAAAGCGGGAAGAAATCGCTGAACAATGGACCCGAACCCAAACTTTTTTGAATATGTTCAGGTCCGGGTCCGTATCCCGAACACCCCAAAATTCGGTACGAACCCGAACTATGCTCGAACTGTTCGCTCAACCCTACTAGTGAGCATATCATCTCTGTGGGGTCGCCCTTTTACAGTGTGAGCTAGAGCTGGCAGGGTCGAGTAGATTTCAGAGACCCTGTGATCCCTAGTACCAAGTAGTGATGAGCGGCAGGGGCAATATTTGAATTCTGAATATTTAGCAATATTTTGTAGAATATAAGTCATATATTCACAAATTTGTGAATTTGCGATTATTTTCTTGATTGCAAAAATCAATAATGTCATTATAGGTACATTTTTCAATTTGCTAGAAGTTTCCTGAGACTGGAGAAAATGGCTGGCACTGCAGAACATTACAATAGCTTTATATGCAGAATAGATAGAGTGTTCCAATATATTCGCAATTGTCACCCACACAATATTAAGAACACTTTACCTTGTTCACAATTTCAACGAGTTAAACGCATTATCAATGATCCTGAACTTCACCAGCAGCAAATTAAAGAGATGTCACACAAATTTCAAGCAAGAGGTTACCCCACATCTCTTTTGACTAGAGAATAGTGTCTCCCTCCTAGTACCTCCAATACCTAGACAGTAAACAAAACCACTCCTCGACTACCACTAGTTATCACTTACCATCCAATTATTCCAAAGATTCGCTCCATTGTACAAAAACATTGGTCTCTTTTAGAACAATCATACCCAGAAATTAAAGATTTTCAAAATCCAATTAGAATGTGTTGTAAGAGACCACAAAACCTCAGAGACAGATTGGTCATCAAAGCCGATATTGGTTCTCTTACACCTTCTCTAAAAGAAACTACATTAGCACCTGCTAAAACTGGAAAACTTCCCATGTTTAAGTTGTGCATAATGCACAAATGTGATTAAGGGCAATTGCATAATCTATCCACATTCAGGCAAAATTTATTACACTAAAGCTTTTTACACATGCATCACCTCGCATGTAGTTTACCTTATCCGATGCCATGCGGTCTCATATACGTGGGTGAAACCACTCAGAGTATACGAGACCACATTTACAAGCACAAGTCTGATATACGATTCCAAAAACAGAGTTACCTATTCCACATAATTTTTTATCGGCTAAACATCAAAGTAACCAACATAGATTCCAACTTTTGGAACATGTTCTACCAGCAAGATGGGGGGCAATAGGATTACATGTTTAAAACAATGTGAAGCATACTGGATTTTTTAGCTCAATACCCTTTCTACCCAGGACTTAATAGGGATTTTGATTTTTGTATTACATAGAAGAAAGTTACATACAGAATTAAACATACTGTTAATCCCTTTTTACCTTATCTTTTTACAGACTAAAGTGTTGCACAGACAGGTACATTTTTTCTGGCGTTCCTCGATTAACCTTGAACATGCCACTGTAATCAGTGGTCATATAAATTTACTAACCTACTTATTGTCCTGGTATTAAGAGTTATTAAGTATAATTCCTTTGTCAAAAAAATATTTGTTATTATTTTTGTCATTTTGTTATCATTTTTTTTTGTCAGTTTTGTCATTTAATTTTGTTCTGTCAGAGTGAGGAAGGTGGCAATAACATGGTTTTCTGTGTTTTGGACCCACTCCTGCCTATTGCTCCTACATCATGATCAAATCCTGATGCAAAAAATGAACTATATAATAGAAGCCTTATGGATGCTCCAAAGACAGGATCCATTGTATTTTTTCATTTTTTGGTTCTTCTAACAGATCAGAAGAAGGGTAAAATAAACAGAAATGTCATCATGACCAAAAAGGGACACTAGTGGCCCCTCACAGAGTGGTGAGGGTGTCAACAGCATGAGGAGTCAGCATAGTGGCCTAGTCACAGAGTGGGAAAGGTGGCAATAGCATGAGGAGTCAACGTAGTGGCTAGAGATGAGCGAATTGAAAATTTGATTTGCACCAAAGCCGAAATTCCTCATGATTTGTGGCAACGAATCACATTTTTTCCTAAAATGGCTGCTGCACGTGTGAGGACATGGAGCAAGGAACTCTGGGAAGGCAGGATTATCCATAATGCCATGCATGCAGCCAATCAGCAGCCAGCCAGCCCTGTGATGTCACAGCCCTATAAATAGCCTCAGCCATCTTGGATTCTGCCATTTGCCAGTGTACTTAGTGCAGGAAGAGAAGTCAGCAGGCGCTAGGGACAGTGTTAGAAATAACTTCATTGTGTTAAAAATAACGTTTTCAGGTAAAGATTATTCAATGTGTTGGGAAAGGATAGGGAGGAATCATTTAACAGCACTTATGTAAAACAGAGTTCAGTAGGGGAGGTTACAGCCTGGGTAATAAGAACAATCCTATTACACCTTGCTACACTTACTGGGGATCCAAACTGCCATTATACAGCTCTGTAATTTCAGCAAACCGTTCTTATTAGGGTGCAAGTGCTGTTTGAAAGAAGCATTAACAGGGTTTATTATAAGGAAATATTTCTACTGTATGTCTTATTTGCCCTTGTGCAGTTCAATTATATGTTCTAAAGCATTTTTTGGCTTGTATTAGTGGGAAAAAAGGGCTTATTAGCCGTTGTGTGGTGAAGTGTTAAAATTAAAGCCCTTGTATTAGTGGAAAAAGAAAAATATATATTTGTCGATCAGTGGTGCAGTTAAAAGTTCTAAAGCCTTTTGTGGCACGTATTAGTGGACAAAGAAAAATATATTTGACACTTTTATATATTTAAAATATATATATACCTTGCCACTCTGTGGTCTTCTGATGTTTCTGCCACCTCCATACTATGTCACCTTGCCACTCTGTGGTCTCCTCATGCTGCTGCCACCCCCACACTCTGTCACCTTGCCACTCTGTGGTTTCCTTATGCTGCTGCCACCTCCCCACTATGTTACCTTGCAACTCTGTGGCCTCCTGATGCTGCCTCCACCTCCACACTCTGTTATTGTGCCACTCTGTGGCCTCCTGATGCTGCCACTACCTCCACACTATCATTGTGCCACTCTGTGGCCTCCTGATGCTACCGCCACCTCCGCACTATCATTGTGCCACTCTGAGGTCTCCTCATGCTGCTTCCACCTCACAACTATGTCATAGGGCCACTCTGTGGACTTCTCATGCTGTTCCCACCCTCCCCACTTCATGACTGGCCCACTATTTTGCTTTTCAGCCAGGCTAACTTCATCATTTATTTGACCCTTTTGATCTGTCAGAAGCAAGGAAAAATGAGACGTGCAACGGATCCTTTCTGTGTAGCAGCTGTAAGGCCTGTATGGTCCCATCAGAACTGGCTTGTAATTTGGTAGCCAAAAGCAGGAGTAGGTACAAAACACAGAAGACATATAAATATTCCATTCATGTGTCATCTCTGTTTTGGATCCACTCCTGTTTTTTTTTTTTTTGGCATTAACAATACTGATGGATTACTGACCAAATGCTGACCGAGTGAAGGCGATGCTCAACAGACAAAATCCATTTTTTGGGGGTTATTGTTCTGACGGATCAGAGGAAGGGCAAAATAATCAGTGATGTCAAGACAAACTTACTGCTGACACCCTCTCTACTCTGCCGGTGGCTCTACTTGTATAAGCGTTTAATAGAACAGGTTCTGTAGACATCTATGTGGAATCAGCTGACAACGGCGTAAAAGGAGTGCACTTCTTTGCGCTAACATCGACTTGTAAGTTCATACTTGAGTTACTTGGTCAGTTTCGGCACCGTGACTGCCCAAATAGGTGAACTATGCAGTGATTCTAAGAGTGACGACATCTGCATGTCATACGGACTCACAGTATTATTTCACTACCAAAGCAGACTCCCTATGTGTGTTACTTCAAGGCACAGTGTTGTACACCACTATAAAGGCTCTCTGAAGCCAGGAAATAGACTTTTTTAACGAAATTTGCCGCAAACAAATTGAGATCAAACCAAATTTTTTTCAAAAATTAGATTCACCGGTTCGCAAAATTTTTGGGGAAAAAAATCGGTGAACCAGAGAATCGAATTTTTGAAAAATTTGCTCATCTCTAATAGTGGCTTAGACACAGAGTGGTGAGTGTGGTGTTAGCATGAGTAGTCAACACAGTGACCCAGTCACATAGTGGGTAGAGTGGCAATAGCATGAGTAGTCAACATAGTGGCAGTGGGGAGGGTGTCAACAGCATGAGGAGTCAACATAGTGGCCCAGTCACAAAGTGGTGAGTGTGGCAACAGCATGGGGAGTCAACACCGTGGCCCAGTCACAAAGTGGGGAGGGTGGCAACAGCATGAGAAGTCAACATTGTGGCCCAGTCACAAAGTGGGCAGCTGGGGGTCAACAGCAGTGGCAGTAACAGCATAAGATGGTGGGTGGTAGTAGGAGAAGATGGCAGCAGAGGCAGCAGGTGTGAGGAATCAAGCAGGTGGCAGCATCAGAATAGTGGATGAAGCATGTGGCCAGAAGTAACGGGCTATTATTCACAATGTTCTGGTGTGGCAGCACACTGCAGTCAGAACATTACTGCCAGAATGATCTGGTCTGATGCATGAGGCATAGGTGTGTGGAAATCCTGGCTAATTCACACCTGATTCATCTTTATAAAGGTTAATCTCCCAAAATTTTGCTTTGAAAGGTGAGTTCTCTTTTGGGTAACTATGCACTCTGCCAAACTGAACACCCGCTCTGATGCCACACTACTGACTGGGCAAGAAAGCTTGCCTAGGGCAAACTCGGCCAGTTGTGGCTGCAAATCAAGTTTGGCTGCCCAGCAGTCCAGGGGATCTTGTATCTGGGGTGCAGCTTGCAGTCCAAGTAAACCAACACCTGCTGGTTCAGGTTCTGCTCCATGTCTTGCTGCTACTGCTGCTAGGTGATTTCTTCAGTATTTGAATGATAAAAAGTGCTCATTAGAGACTCCAGGTTTAAGTTGCTGCTGATGGAAGAGGTGCTGTCCCTGCACCCCCAGCCCTTTCCAGCAATCATTGCAGTGGAGTGTGATTGCAAGAGGGCCCCCCAGTCAGACCTTCGTGAGAATTGGTGATGGCGCACATAAGCAGTGACCAACCGACTACATAGGATGTCTCAATAGTATTTGAGTTTTTCATCCTTCTCAGCAGGTAGCGTGTGTCTTACATTGTGGAGAATCGGGATTCATCCCTCTGTCGAATGGTGATAATGCGGCTGTCACTACGCAAGCAACTCAGCATGCATCTAACCATTTGCACAAGGGAATCAGAGGGACTCCCTGCCTCCATTTCAACTGCATACTGCCATGGTATGCCTGGTCTTCCTCATCGCCCTTCAGCTCTTCATACTCCTCCTTTTCCTCTCCTGCCTTTTGGGCAGATAAACCACCAATTTATGTATACAATTCCTGGGCGTTAATGTCCTTCTCCTCCTCCTCTGCCAGTTCAGCCCCCACAGGGCTCAAGTGACTGTGAAATATAGGCACCATGTCTCCTATCCCCTAGCCAGATTTATCAGCATCTGCTCCAGGAAGTGAATTAAATCATTCATCTCGTAGTCCTGGCGACTTACAAATAAAGTGGCCTCCTAAAAGGGCCTGAGCAAGCGGCATGTGTCATGGATGAGATGCCACTGGCTAACATTGAAGTTACATAGGGGACTACCTATCCATCTGCATCATCAAGAAATTGTTCACGGCCTTCCGCTACATCAATTTGAGAATACACGTGTAATAGAATTGCTTATCTATTAAATTAGGTGGGCATACTACTAAAGGTTAGATTACACAGTCTATTCACCACAATTTGAGAACAAAGGCGTAATAGAATTGCTTATCTAAACAAGGTGGGCACCCAAAAAACATTTAGATTTCATGTCTTATTTAGCCAAATTTGAGAATCAATGCCTAATGGAATTGCTTATCTATTAAATAAGGTGGACGAGGTGGACACCATTCAATTAGATATCTCTGTGGCATACACATGGGATTGATGCAAACTGCACTGTCTCCTAAGGATCGCTTCAGCTTACAGAGCCTCCCCATGCTCTCCCTATGCCCTCCCTACAGTGTGTGAAAACTCTACCTACAATCTCACTACACTGTCCATACCCCAGATTAATCTATTAAAAGGCATGTAAAACACTGTCCCTAGCACTTGTAACATCTGTCCTTATGCTCAGTTCACTTGAAAATGGTGGAGACTGGGCAGGATGAGATTTTTTATAGGGCCGTGACATCACAGGGGCTTGCTATCTGCTGATTGGTTGGCTGCATTACATTATGGGTGATCCCTCATTCCCAGACTTCTTAATTTATTTTTTAACATGTGCAGCAGCCATTTCAGAATAGAAAATCTGATTTGTTTCCATAAAGCGTGAGGAAATTTGGATTTGTGGCAAATCAAATTTGTCCTGAAATTCAGATCGAATTTCAATTTGCTAACTTTGATTCGCTCAACACTAATTATAATGTTTTTATAACATTCAAGTGACCATTGCTGACAGTATTTGTGAAATTTACATGGCGCAGAAATATTAACTTGATTGCAAAAATGCAATGTATAATTGATGCAAAGCATATATATCTGTCGCTGATTCAGTTAAAAAGGGTATTTGGGGACGAATATGCAACTTTTCCCCACTCATGGCAGGTCTAAAAAGGGGGCATAGCGTGGGTCAGGAAATGGGCTGGACGGCAGTTCCGTCTCATTTATCATTTTCTACGTCTGTTTTAGCTATAGAAAATGATCTAGATCTATGGGAGCTGGCGTAGATTTAGGCCACCGGTGGATGCGCCTAAGTTATGTAGAGGCCAATGCTTCTTCAGATTTTAGGCGCATCATGCGCCAGAGGTTTTAATTTAGGTGTCTAAAAGGCCAGTCTTAAATGACCCCAAAAATGTTTAGTAGCTAAAAATGAATGATGCCCACTCTGAATACACAAGATTGAGGACTGTAGCTCTTAGTGTTATTTAAAGTTTAAGTGCAAATAAAATTGAATATGTCATATAGCAGACCATTTTGGAACATATGCAAATGTATTTCAATCTGAACTTTTTCAGAAAAGTGGATTTCTGAGCAACCACGTTCAATCATTTACTTGGAACATTCATGTATCTCAGCTATCTGTTTTGTTTAGGGATCATTGCTTCCTATTTCAAGCTCCATTAGGCTAGGTTCACTGATAGGTTACAGGAGCAGAGCTTAGACATGGGTTAAAGCAACAATGTGTCTAAAATCTTTGTGATATGATAGGCATTGTACAGTACAATAATACTACTTCAGAATCAAAGCCTCAAATCAAAACTAAAATCATAGAATCCAGTGGCTTTTATTATTGTGTGATGCATTGTACACATATTAATATGATCAAACTATGACGAATCTTAGAGCCTGCATAATAAACAATATCTTATCAATCTTAAAGAGGCTCTGTCGCCACGATCAACCCTATTAAACCAGACATCCTGCCTGTTAGGGCTCATCATTTAGAATGAAATTATACCTTTATTTTTTCTTGATGTGAAACAGCTGCAGAGATATCTGAGTTTTTATTCATATGCAAATGAGCAATTCGAGCACTAGGAGGCGGGGCTGAATATTCTGAGCACTGCTATGTAACAACTCCTGTGCTCTGCACACTCCCCCCTCCCCTTGATTGACAGGGCTAAGGACAGAGCTATGTCCTGGCTTATACTGTACATATCTACTGTATATATGTGTATTATGCACACTCTATACTATAGCTTCATCACACTGAGATGTGCTCTGAAATCTAATTTACATATTACTGCTTTACTTTCAAGCAGACTCTATGATCAGACACTGGTAATAAGTCAGTAAAGAAATCCAGCTGACCTCATAATCCACAGCCCTGTGCAAGGAATGAACCATGCAAATCTCTTGCATGAAAAATAGAAAAAAAAAAAACAGTTTCAGGACTCACAATAAAACTTTGTTGCACTTTTATTTATTCTTATAGCAAATAACTCACATAGACACAATCTTCCACCCCAGCATAGTTGACGCGTTTCGAACACAGGTGTGTTCTTAGTCATAACTAAATGAGACTCCCCTTGATAGACTTTAAGTACAGATCCCACCTCCAATCAAGTCAGGGGTGGGAATACACAAACCTGATGCTAAGGGAGTACTCATTAGCTTGCTACATATAACACATAAAATCCACATATAAAATTATATAAGATGCAACATTTCATGTTAATATATAGTCAAGATCTCAGATTGAGTCTACAAACGTGAAAAATGCAAAATGTGAACAGAATAAAAAGGGAAAAAACATTCAGTTAATTTCCTGAAGTCACATTATCAAGGCATTATCATAAACATCATCTATATATACCATATATCATATACATCTATACCCTTTTGACAAAATGCAATGGAGCTTGCTTGTTGTTTAACCCCTTAAGAACTGGGCTCATTTTCACCTTAAGGACCAGGCCATTTTTTGCAAATCTGACCAGTGTCACTTTATGTGTGAATACCTTTTAAAACGCTATTACTTATCCAGGCCATTCTGAGATTGTTTTTTCATCACATATTGTACTTCATGACACTGGTAAAATGGAGTAAAAAAAATATAAATTATTTTTATTTATAAAAAAATACCAAATTTACCCGCCGTTTAGCCATACAGAAGTTTACGACCACATATGGGGTGTTTCTGCAAACTACAGAATCAAACAGCAATAAATATTGAGTTTTGTTTGGCTGTTAACCCTTGCTTTGTTACTGGAAAAAATGGATTAAAATTGAAAATTTGCAAAAAAACTGCTGTTTTGGGACTGTTTTTTACTATTTTGTTATTTACATCATTAATCTGACAGGATAGATTGTGTGCTATTTATATAGAGCAGGTTGTTACAGAAGTAAAAATACCAAATATGCCAACTTTTTTTTCAGTTTTTAAAAAAATTATTTTTAGTGCCTCCACATTCTGAAAGCCATATATATATATATATATATATATATTTTTTTTTTTTTTTGGCCGACTGTCTTATGTAGGGGCAAATTTTTTGTGGGATGAGATGTCGGTTTGATTGGCATGATCTTAGGGTGCATATGACATTTTGGTCGCTTGCTATTACAGTACACTTTTTGTGATGTAAGGTGACAAAAATGGCTTTTGACACTGTATTTATATTATGTTGTTTACTGTGTTCACCTGAGGGGTTAGGTCATAAGTTATTTTTATAGAGCAGGTTTTTTCGGACGCAACAATCCCAAATTTGTCTACTTTATTATTTATTTAAGTTTTACACAATAATATCACTTTTTAAACAAAAAAAAACATGTTTTAATGTCTTTTCATGTAATGTGGATACAACGTAAGGAAATAAAAAAGAGAAAAAAATAAATAAAAATGAAGTACAGTGGATGTATGACCTGAAGACTCTGCACCCATATGGGTTAAATGTGGAATGTGACATCAAACAAAGTCTAATCTGATACTATGTGGACGATCCGATATGAAACAGAATTTTGGATTTTAGGACCTGGGAGTAGGCGGACACATAACTAGAGATTGGTTTTTTGAGTTCTCATGTGATTGCGGGATGATTTGAATGATTAACTACGAGGTCTACATAATATATAGCTCATTTTTGAGGAAGGAATGGATGGATTTGTGATATTGTTTGGTTTATGAATATTTGTACTATTTTTCATATGTTTTATGGGATTTTTTTATCTGATTTTATCTCTACCTGGGAATGGGAGGGTCTAATTACAAGGATTTAAGGTATATGTGTGATTTTCTATTGAGGCGCCCCTGATAAAGCCAGCAGGCGAAACCCGGGTCGGGCAGTGCGTGCTTTTTTACTATATAAAGAAGGAAAAATTACTGGCATGAATGATGTCAATATGACTTGGAGATTTTAATCGCTCAATAAAGATCGAATTGAATTCTATCCCATCCACTGCTGGAGCTGGACTTTTTCCTTCTTTATGCTCAGTTGCCGTCAGGTGCATCGTCCGTGCTCGTTTGTTGGATCGCTGTTATTTTCAACAGGTGAGAGCTGCTTTTTTACTGTATGCTCTTATACAAGCGAATATCTTGTAAGTAAATAAATATTGTGTGGGGAACTGTGTGCCGATGGTACTTCACTATTCTGCGATCCTTTTTAACATTGGAGACAGGTACTAAGAGGAAAGAAGGAGAGAGAGGATTATAGTTATCTGCTTCCCATTTGCCTGATTACAAGAGAACGTCTAGTAAGTGCACTGAAACATCACGGTTCACCTGTGGCAACAATACTTCACTATTGTGCGATTCTCTCTGACTCTCAACAGGTACTTCTGGAGACAAAAGGGACCTGCGATCTTTGCTGTTTTTTCTGTATCTTTTGGAGGTTGAAATCCGTTGTCTGTCTGTCTGGAGTCTACTATACATTGCAGCGTGATCCCAACACTTTTTACTGACATTATACAGGTGACAAAACCCACGTCACTTCTTTGGTGATTTGCAGCGCAATTTCCATCTGTCCAAACACTTATATCAGAGACATTTATCTTGTGTATGTTTTAATGTCTCCATAGACTGAGAGTTATATATATATATATATATATATATATATATATTTTAGTTTTTTTTGGGCTATTGTAGGGTATCATTTTGATGAGATGACGGTTTGATTGGCACTATCTTGGGGTGCATATAACTTTTTGATTGTTGCTATTACACTTTTTGTGATGTGAGGTGACAAAAATGTTTTTTTTTATACTGTTTTTATATAATTTTTTTAATGGTATTTACCTGAGGGGTTAGGTCATGTGATATTTTTATAGAACAGGTTCTTACGGACGCGGCAATAATATGTATGCTTGGTTTTATTTATTTTACTTTAACACAATAACAGCATTTTAGAAAACAAAAATCATATTGTAGTGTCTCCATAGTCTGAGAGCCATATTTTTTTATTTTTTTGGGCGATTGTCCTATGTAGGGGCTTATTTTTTGCAATATGAGATGTCAGTTTGATTGGTATTATTTTGGGAGGCATACACCTTTTTGATCGCTTGGTATTACACTTTTTGTGATGTAAGGTGACAAAAAATTGCTTTTTTTACACCTTTTTTTTGTTTTGTTTTTATGGTGTTCATCTGAGGAGTTAGGTCATGTGATATTTTTATAGAGCAGATTCTTACAGACACAGACTA